>WJXA01000206.1:117500-200381 GCA_014282245.1 Rhododendron simsii | reverse complement strand
AGATGTGCTCTCACCTCGTGCAGGTTTGTCTCCTAATCTCATCACTTCGCACTTTGAACATTCCATATTTACTAACTTATTTTTCTTGATCAGGCAGGGCAGACTGCTCTAAAAGCATATGACAAGGCCGCCAAGGTTTCCGCCGAGCGCGAGAGGTACCGATCCGACAGAGACTCCTTTCGTACCAAATGGAGGATCTCTGAGCAGGAGGTTAAAGAGAAAGATGCCGAAGTAAAAAGACTGAAGAAAGAATTGGCCGACGCCAGGGCAGCTGCCGAGTTAGCATCTTCTGAGCTGAATAAAGTCAAGGCGGAGGAGAAAGAGAAGATGCGAGAAGTCGATGCCAAGGGGTATGAAGCTGGCATCAAACATGTCGCGCTGGAATACACCCAAGTCGCCCACAGGATGGTCAACGATGAACTTGAAGTTCGGCTTCCAGATTTCTTTTAGCTTGGGTATGCTGCTGGAGCCGATGCTATGGCCGGAGTGATAGCCATACAGCCTGAGTCTGGCTTCCTCAAGCAGCTTCCCGAGCCGATCGTTCCCAGCCTTGACCTCCCTTATACCGAGGAAGAATGTCAGCCCCTTCCTCCGGCGGAAGATGATGCAGAGATGGTTGACGTACCACTTGCCGAGCCTCAAGGCAATGTTGAAGGAGGGACAGGAATAGTTGCTACGAACGATCAACCCGTGGATTGATCGAAGCAGGAAACAACCGCAGGCGCCGAGGCTGGTCGATCGGCTGCCGTAGATGAAGACCTTTCAATCTTTCAACAAGTCCTTAGGTTTTAAGAACTTTGTTTTTGAATTTGGTTGTGGACTGGACGGCTCCTACGATAGGAGTTTGCCGTGCCAGATGTAAATCAGTTGAACTTGGGATCGATTTTGTTGAATTACTTTTCACTTAGCTTTCTATGCAACTTTAATGAAACCGAACAGTTGCATATTTTGATTTCTTTGCCTTAGAGAATTGTTCTTGAGTTGCTATGACTTGGATGAGTTGAATGCCCTTTTATTCTCAGAAATGCTTTCATGTTTACTATTTACTCATAATAGCCCCTGCGTTGGTATAAGGCTCAGTTCAAATGCATGTCTTATGCCAAGGCAAAAGCCGAAGTAAATGTTTTAGGTGGCCCATTTGTTCAAGTCAAAAATGAACGTGACCGAACCGAGAACAAATTTATAAATTTGTTGATCTTGTCGTGGCCGAGCATCGAGTTGTTCGGAACCACGATTTCTTTGTGGATAAGATATCCGGTCGTAGATAGGCTGGTCAAGAGGCCGAGCTGTAAGCAAAATTAAGTAAAACGAACAACTTGATCTGAAGCGTCGGGAAGAGGTGGAACTTCTCATTGAGTAACATGTTTAACAGAGATAATTACAAAGTAAGAACATGTGATAGAGATTAAAACAGCTTAAAAACCAGGCAGCCAACTTCACAGGTAGGCTTTCCTAAGGTTTAAAGCATTCCAAGGGTTTTCAATTTGCCGACCGTCTTTATCTTCCAGCTTGTAAGACCCGTTGCCGACTTCTTTGATAACCCTGTATGGGCCTTCCCAATTTGGCTTAAACTTGGTCTTCTGATTGGCTCGGGCAACCTTCCTCCAGACCAAATCGTCGACTCTGAACTTCTTGAGCCGAACGTTGCGGTTGTAGCCCCTGGCGACCTCTTGTTGATAGCTTGCAAGTTTAAGCTGGGCGTCGTCCCTTTTTTCTTCGGCTAAGACAAGCTCCGTAGCCACTGCTTCATCATTGGTTTGTGGATCAAAGGTCTCAGTTCGAAGTGTTGGGAATCTGGATTCCAGTGGGATGACTGCCTCGATACCGAAGGCCATGGCGAAGGGGGTTTGGCCAGTGGAGCGTCGGCCCATCGTCCTCTTTTGGAGTTGAGTCGGCGCTTGATGCCAGCGCATACGGTCTTGTTTGAGGCTTCGGCCTGACCGTTCCCCTGAGGATAGGACGGAGTGGAATTGAAGAAATGGATACCAAATTCAGCACAAAGACCAGTGAGCTCCTTGCCGACGAACTGAGAACCGTTGTCGGATACGATTGCGTAGGGAACGCCAAATCGGGTCATAATGTTCCTCCAAACAAACCACCGAACGTCTGCCTCTATTGTAGTCATGAGAGGCTCGGTTTCCACCCATTTCGAAAAATAGTCTGTGGCCGTGATCAAGAACTTGAAACCCCTAGGAGCTGTTAGAAGTTTACTAACGATGTCTAAACCCCATTGGGCAAAGGGCCAAGGACTGGTGATGGGTTTGAGGTGCTGAGCGGGCTGCTTTGGAATTGGAGAGAATAGCTGGAAGGCTTGCACTTGCGAACAACTTCTTCACAGTCCTTTTTCACTCCCTTCCAAAGGTAACCTTGACTCAAGGCTCGGTGGCAAAGTGAGCGGCCACCAGAATGGCAACCGCAGCTTCCAGAATGAAGCTCGGTAAGGATTGCTGGGACTTCAGTAGGGTGGACGACTCGAAGATATGGTCCCGTGAAGCTTTTTCGGTATAGCTGGCCACCGTCAGAGATCCAGTAGTATGCTGCCTTGCTTCAGACGCAATGGGCTTCCTTTTTGTTCGAAGGAAGTGTGTCGTATTTTAGGAAAGCGATGATCTCGTCCATCCAACTGGGACCGAGGGTTACGCTGAGAACCTCCTCGGTTGTATTAAAGCTTGGTTCAGATATCTCGCCGAGGCTGATATTTCGATATTCTGAGGCTTTGCTTGCCGAAGCTAGGCTAGCTAGAGCGTCGGCATGAGCGTTTTTTTCGCTGTTGATCTGCTCTATATGGAAGCCTTTGAATTTTCGAATTAGTTCCAGAGCAGTAGCTTGATACTTCAACATTCTGGGATCCCGAGCTTCATAGTCCCCTGTCACCTGGTTGACGATGAGTTGTGAATCGCAGAAAACATACAGGTCCTCTACCTGTAACAGAGCAGCGGTTCGCAGTCCTGCTAGTAGAGCTTCGTATTCGGCCTCGTTGTTTGTGGCTGGGAAAGTAAGTGTAATGGCATTTTTGTGGAGGACACCGTAGGGGGTGACGAGGACGACACCAGCTCCAGAACCGTTACTATTTGAAGCGCCGTCGACGTGCAGTCTCCAAACATCGCCACT
The DNA here is from genome assembly GCA_014282245.1 of Rhododendron simsii. Taxonomy (NCBI): domain Eukaryota; kingdom Viridiplantae; phylum Streptophyta; class Magnoliopsida; order Ericales; family Ericaceae; genus Rhododendron; species Rhododendron simsii. Next base: position 197,270 of record WJXA01000206.1, on the reverse strand, counting down.
AAATAGATTCCATGTTTTGCGAGCTTCATGTTGTTCTAACATTCCGTACTCTGGCCGAATAAGAGCCTCTTCGTCAGGATTACCAGGGGTGAACTCGGCAATAAAGTCGGCTAAGACCTGGGCCTTGATGGCAGTCCGAGGCTCGAAATGGATGTCAAAATTGGCGAGCTCAACAGCCCACTGGGAGACTCGGCTGGAAAGATCGGCCTTGCGAAGAAGGTTCTTCAAAGGGAATTCAGTGAGAACGGTGATGGGATGCTCCTGAAAATATGGGAGGAGTTTCCGAGCAGCAGTGACCAAAGCAAGGAAGAGTTTTTCCAAAGGGAGATATCGCGTCTGTGCAGGGAGCAGTGTTCGGCTAGTAAAGTAGATGGGCTGGTCGTCGGCTCCTTCGCGCCGTACTAGGGCCGAACTGACAGCATGTGGTGAGACGGCAAGATAAAGATACAGCATTTCAAAGGAGTGGGACTTGACAAGAAGTGGCGAGGAGCCCAGATAATTCTTTAGCTCGGCAAGGGCCGTGTCGCAATCCAAGGTCCACTTGAAGCTTCGTTGGCTTTGTTTCTTAAGGGTTTGGAAGAACACATGGCATTTGTCCGACGAGCAGCTGATAAACCGATTGAGGGCCGCGGCCATGCCTGTCAGCTTTTGGATCTCCCGAGGGGTGGATGGGGCTTTGAGCTGCTGGATGGCTGCTATCTGGTTGAGATCCGCCTTGATGCCTCTCCTTGTCACCAAGTAGCCGAGGAACTTTCCAGAGCTAAAGCCGAATGCACATTTTTCGGCATTGAGGCGCAACTTGTACTTTTTTAGTATCGCAAATACTTCAGCAAGGTGGGAAAGGTGATTTTCTGCCTTGAGACTTTTGACAACCATATCATCGATATATGCCTCCATGATCTCTCCGATGAGAAGGCCAAACAGGATGTAAATCATCCTTTGAAATGTAGCACCAGCGTTCTTAAGGCCGAATGGCATGACGAGGTAACAAAAAAGACCCCGGGCTGTAATGAAGGACGTCTTTTCCATATCGTCAGGGTTCATTGCTATCTGGTGGTAGCCACGATAAGCATCCAAGAAGCTAAGCCGAGCATGACCCGCCGTTGCATCGACTAACTGATCTATCTTCGGCAGTGGAAGACAATCTTTCGGGCAAGCATCATTGAGATTGGTATAGTCAACGCAGACATGCAATTTTCCATTCTTCTTCTTTACCACCACAGGGTTCACAAGCCATGTAGGGTATTGAACTTCTTTGATGGCACCAGCTTCAAGTAGCCTCTCAACCTCTTCGTTTACTGCGTCGGCATGGAAAGCAGCCGATCTTCTGGGCCGTTGAATCACCGGCTTCGCAGACTTTGAAACGTTGAGGGAGTGCTGTATGATTTATGGATCGATGCCTGGCATGTCATACGGTGACCAAGCAAAGACCTCGATGTGCTTCTGTAAAAATTCGAAGGTTTCGTTACGTTCTTCCGCAGGCAGCTTGGATCCGAGCAAGAAGTACCGAGACGCATCGTCGTTAATCGGTATCTTCTCGAGGTCTTCAATTGATTTTTGTTCGGCAGGACAGCCAACGTCTTCAAGGACGGGTTTGTCTGGGACCTCGACCCAATGAACACGGGATGGGCTCGGGGCTTTGCCGACGGCTGACACGAAACATTGTTTGGCATGCAAGTGATCGCCCGGAAGGTCTTCCTGGCGGCCATCAGCGCCAATGTAACATACCACCTGATGGAAGATTGAGGCAATGGCTTTGATGGAATGGAGCCAATTGCGTCCAAGGATGGCATTATACGGGCTCGGCGCGTCAACTACGACAAATTCCATGGACGTACAAAGTGAGCCTGTGATAACGGGTAGAGTAATTTTTCCGACGGGCCAAACTGGAGTTCCACTGAAGCCAATTAGGGGGACCTCTGTAGAGACAAGTACATGACCTCCGTCGAGCTTCCTTGATCGACAAGTACCCGTTTAACCGAATGGGTCGAGATTTGGACAGTGACCACCAGGGCGTCATTGTGAGGTTGTTGGACACGTTGGAGGTCTCGTTCTGTGAAAGTAATCGACCATGGACGCTCAAGGGTCTTTAGTCGCTTGGGGGCATTGCTGATAGAAAAAATTTGGGAAGAATGTTTGGCGATGTCTAGCTCTTGCCGAAGCTTTTTGACGGCTTCCTTCGCTGCCGGGTCGTGGATGACATTGATGACGCCAACCGGCCTAGGATTTTTGTTTTGACCACCATTGTTCTGTTGTCACCTCGGCATTTTCGTCGAATCGATGTGATCATCGAGGAGCCCCTAAACCGCCAGGCTTTCCAGTAGAGCTTTGTAAGGAGCGCAGGCCGTCATATAGTGGCCGAGCTCATTGTGGTAAGAACATCGCTTCCTGCTGTTGTCATTCCCGTCCTCGGTGTTTAGCTTTGGAGGGTTCGGCCAGACAAAAAATGGTTCTCGTTCCAATGTTCGAAGGAGGAAATAAATTAGCTCTTTGAACACTGTCGTCTCGGCAACGTAGTCATGTGCTTTCGGAGCCTTCTTGTTTGCCACCTTGATGGTATTGACCTGCTTCTTCGGCGCCGAGGCTACTACTTGCTTTGGAGCCGCCAGCTGTGGTGTGGGAACATGAAGACTCGGCGAAACGGTGGACGTTTGTTCTCCTTGTAGTTCTCGTTCGACAAGGAATTCTTCATAAGAACAGAATTGTTCAACCGTCCGCATGAGCTCGTTCATGCCGTGGGGAGCCCGTATCGCCAATTCGTCGAGGATCTTACTCCCCGTTTCCAGTCCATTCTTGAAGTTCCTCGCAGCCCAGTATTGATCGACACCAGGTATCTCGTTGAACAGTTGCCAATAACGCTCGGCATACTTCCGAAGCGTTTCGCCTGGTTGCTTCTTCATTTGCACAAGGGCATCTTCCTCCTTGGCTTGCTTGTTACTTGTTATGAACCGATAGTTAAAGGCTCACTCAAGCTCTTTGAAACTATGGATTGACCCTGCTTCCAGTTGATTGAACCACAACAAGCCGAGGTGCCCCAGGCTTGAAGGAAAAGCCTTACACATAATGGCGTCGTCATCGGTCACGCAGGAAATGGTACTGCGGTAACTGATGAGGTGCGTATAGGCCTCCGTCGTGCTTGGATTGAACTTTTGGAACTTCAGGAGGTGCATACCGGCCTTTGGCAGAGTTGCTTGAATTTTGGCCGAAAATGGAGATTCGGTCAACTTTCTCAACTGATACTCATGCGTCGGCCTAGGAGGACGTCCATCTCTTTGGCTGCGGGGTCGCTTGGAAGCCCCGATACTCTCTTTCTTTATCTGTAATGTCTTCCTGACGACGCCGACCTGATTCTTGTCGTCGTGCTTCAGGAGATTGCCGCCGAACGTCTTCTGGGAGATGCTCGGTTTGATAAACCCTGTGGCGATATGGATCGTCATTTTGCCGAATGATGACATTAACACTTTTCTCCTGAGGGAGTTTCTGAGTGCTTCGAGAATTGGTAGATCGCCTATCAGTAACGTTTTTACGGGGGTCCTCTTCGGTGTGCCTATCGGCGCGCTGAGGGTCTTTGCCGTTCCTACGAAACGTTCGGCTCTTTCGCCGTCCTGAATCGTAAGGAACCAAGGCCTGCTGATTATCTAAGAGCTCAACTGTGTTGTAGCTTTGTGATCCTTGAGAGTATTCGTCTCTTGCCGTAGAGCTCGAGTATACGGTATGGAGACTGCCTTCTTGCCTACCGTCGATCTCGCCCATACCGATTCCACCACCGAGGCGTTTGTGGATCGAAGAACGTTGCTGCCCGAAGCGAGCGACGTCATCGACCCGATTGGCCATGGGTGGCGGATGTAGGGAGGTATTCCCAAACAGATACAATTAGTAGCCGAACACGTGATGTACAAGAGCACGTGGTAAATACGAGAGAGAATACTGCCGGGCAGCGCGGTGAACGGCGATAAAGGCCAATGACATGAGAAGTCATTAACCTAGGCAGTCTGTTCGGCTGATAAGGACAAGAGACATGTGAAGTCATTTGTCCAAATATAAATGAGGACCAGTTGTATTGAAGTACATTGGTCCATGTTGACTGTTCGGCAACGAGATAGCCAAACAGGGAAAGAAGGGGCCCTAAATGCTAAAGCAGTGGGAACGCTCTAGAAGGTTCCAGAACAGTAATATTCCCTAAGGAAATAAGATCCCGAGTATATAGGATCTAGGAAAGTCACCCAACGAAATTAGGATGTTCGGCCAAGAGTCCTAAAAGAACTAAGGTAATGAATTGATAAGGGAATGAGAATCCAAGGTATCCTAGGTTTCCTATACGAGATAGGAATCCCAGGGCGACAAGGATGCTTGGACAGCAAGCATCTATGAATCTATAAATACAAGGTAAACCTAGAGGAGAAAGGTACGCAATATTTGGCATTCAGATTACTCTCCTACTGATAATTAGGGTTTATTAACCGATACGTGATACTAACTTTGGCATCGGAGGGCCTTTGCTACGAGAAGCAAAGGTGTGCTCACCCCTTGTCTGTTTCGCAGATTAGGGTTCCGACGGTAAACTAGGGTTCCGGTGTAGAGGCACTAGAAGCTGTTGCCAATTGGTGTTATGCAGAACACCAATTGTTTTCATCCCCCTACAATTGGCGCCGTCTGTGGGAAATACGAACCGATTCTCTGAAAAGCAATCATGATGGAGGAAGATCCAGCCACGCTGTTTAATCCCAAGGACCAGCTAAGTGGTGGGGGAGATAAATCTCCACCAGGTGCTCCGAAAAAGCCCACTGCAAAGCAGGGCAGGATACCCATAGGCTCCACGAGAAGGAGCAAGTCTCACCGAAGAGAGGCGTCGGTGGAACAGTCAAGAAGCATACATAACAGTGAAGATATCCTCGACCGAAAGAGGAAGGAAATCGAGGAGTACGCTCATTTGATTAGAAAACGAGAGTACGAGATACAAGAATTGCAGCGGGTACGCGAGCACCCAGAAGATTCTGGACTCTCAAGGAGGAATTCAGAGAGAGATAGACAGACTCTGGTAGTCCATAGGCAGGCTCATTCATGAGGAAGAAGGAGCAGAAGTCCTACTATAGGGCGATACAAAGCTTCTCCACGAAAAAGGAGAAACAGAAGTAGAAGCCGAACATCGGAAAGACAAAGGGCTGCTTCACGAAAAAGGAGGAGTAGGGACCGAAGTTCCACCCCAGAGGAAGAGGAAACAAGAAAGCATCATCGAGACAGGTACGAGAGATCTGATGCTGACTGGGCCAAAGCTACGGCTCATAAAACAAAAGAGTTTGAGGATGGGACAGTAACTGCCCGCGAAGCAGCAAGAAAGGCCTTAAGCAACATAGCAGCTTCCCCCTTCTCAAGAAGGCTACAAGAAGCTAAGTTGCCGAGCAGAGTGAAGCACGGTACGTTCATACTTTACGAGACAAACGCGGACCCCGTGGCTCACATACAGCATTACCAACAGGCTATGTTCATGCATGAGGGGGATGAAGCCATCTTATGCAAAATGTTCCTTTTAAGTCTTGGCAAGGTGGCCTTGTCCTGGTTTCATAAATTGGCACCACGATCCATACGAGGATGGAGGCAGTTGGCTGAAGAATTCACTGCTCGGTTCTTGACAAGCAGAAAGGCCCCAAAAATGTTTGAGAGTCTGTCCACCATGAAACAGGCGGAGAACGAGCCGATCAGAGATTACGCCAAGAAGTACTGGGAAACTTTCAACGAGATTGAAAACTGCAGTGAGGAATATGCCATAGCAACCTTCAAAACTGGTTTGCCTGTTCGGGGAGAACTGCGTCGCTCACTGAATAAACATCCGGTGGCCACGTTGGCTAAACTAATGGAGCGGATAAAACAGCACGCCAGAATGGAGGATGACATACTCCGCGAGGATGGCAGGATCGTCGCCGAGCAGACAAAGGCACCTGCCAAAAAACTGGATAAGCCAGAGCCCAAAACTTACAGAGAGAGGAAGGAGTATAGGCAAGCTAAGAAAGAGCCGTATAAAGATAAGCAAGCACCTGACCCCAAATCTTTCTTTTCTATCACAACGGTTTGGAAGGAACCAATCTACAGGATTCTTTATCGAATAAAGAATCAGCCGTACTTTAAGTGGCCCCCAAGTTTAGGCGGAGATAAAGATGCAAAACGTGCTACGAATCAGCACTGCAGCTACCATAAAGATTGGGGCCATATGACTGAGGATTGTGAGATGTATAAGAGGCACCTTGACGATTTGGTCTCTCGGGGCTATCTCAAGGAATTTATCTAGGAGGACCCGAAGGAAAAAGGGAAAGCCATGGAACTGGATTACGAGCAGAATCCTAAAGGAGTAATCCATATGATACATGGGTTGGCCGCACCTTATACGAGAAATGAGGTTAGGCTATTACAAAGGCAGGTTAAGCACGATCAGCATGTGATGCGATTGGGAAATAAGAGAGGGCGAGAGAGTGGTGTATGCAATGAAAGCATAGCATTCACAGATGATGATTTGGGAGAAGTCCAGATACCTCACAATGATGCTTTGGTCATGACCCTACAGGTTGGGGAGTACGACATTGAGAGGATTCTGGTGGATTCGGGGAGTTATACAGAGGTGATGTATTACGATGCATTCAAGAAGCTGGGGCTGGCCCAAACGGATTTGAAGCAATCCACAACACCCCTGATTGGGTTTGGTGCAGGAGCAGTCTGGCCTCTTGGAAAAGTGACACTGCCTGTTCGGGCTGGATCAGTTGTACTGAGGACAGATTTCCTAGTCATAGATGTTCCTTCTTCCTATAACACAATTATAGGAAGGACCTGGTGGCACAAAATGAGGGCAGTCTCTTCAACTTACCACCAGATGGTGAAATTCCCAGGATCCAATGGGATCGAAGTAATTAGGGGCAATCAGAAAGTGGCCTAACAGTGTCTGATTTCCATCGTCAAGAAAGCTCCAAAGGCCCACCACGTTCATACACTGGAAGTGCCAGATCAACCAACTATCGAGGATGTTGGGAGGAGTCCGGCAGAAAAGGTGGTCGAAGGTCTAGAGAAAATTCAGATCAACGAGACTGATCCTGAAAGATATTTTCTAATTGGAGAGTCATTGCCAGCAAACGAAAGGGCCGAATTAATTGGATTCCTGAAGGGATATGTCGATGTATTTGCATGGGTCCCGGAGGAGATGCCCGGAGTTGATGCGAATGTGATTTGTCATCATCTAAATGTTGACCCCAAACATAAGCCGATTATCCAGAAAAAGCGAAGGGCAGCAGTACAGCACGTGGATGCTGTAATCGAAGAGGTTGATCGTTTGCTGGAGGCCAAAGCAATACGTGAGGTTTACTATCCTGAGTGGTTATCCAACACAGTGGTTGTAAAGAAGAAGAATGGGAAGTGGCGTGTCTGTGTAGATTTCACAGACCTAAACAAGGCGTGTCCAAAAGATAGTTTCCCTCTTCCAAGGATAGACCAATTGGTCGATGCAACTGCTGGATACAAGCGGATGAGTTTTCTCGACGCATATCGAGGATATCACCAGATTGCTATGTTTGGACCTGATCAAGAGAAGACTTCTTTTATTACACCACGAGGGTTGTATTGCTATAGCGTCATGCCATTTGGGCTTAGGAATACTGGGGCAACGTACCAGAGACTTGCAACCATCATGTTCAAGAAACTGCTTGGTAAGTCTATGGAGGTTTACATAGACGATATGGTGGTAAAAAGTCAAGCTAAACAGGGACACATAGCGGATTTGGAGGAGGCTTTCGAAATCCTGACAAAATATAAATTAAAGCTCAACGCCTCGAAATGTGCGTTCGGAGTTAGTTCTGGGAAGTTTCTAGGCCACTTAGTAAGCATGAGGGGGATTGAAGCCAACCCCGATCATATTGCAGCCCTGCAGAGGCTACAAAGTCCCAAAACTACAAAGGAAGTCCAACGGTTGACTGGAATGGCTGCAGCACTGAACAGATTCATCAGCAGGTCAAGTGACAAGTGCAGACCCTTTTTTCAGTTGTTGAAAAAAAGGGAGGGATTTGAATGGGGAGCAGAGTGTGAACAAGCATTCCAGGACCTGAAGAAGTACCTGGCTGAGCCTCCCCTTTTGTCAACTCCACAGCCAGGTGAGTCTTTAGTTTTGTACTTAGCTGTTTCTGAACATGCTGTTAGTGCAGTTCTGTTGAGGGATTTGGGAATTGAGCAAATCCCCATCTATTATGTTAGCAAGACATTACTGGATGCAGAGACGAGATATCTGCCCTTAGAGAAACTTGTCCTGGCACTTAGGAATGACGGCCAACGGTTGACTGGAATGACGGCCATAAGGAAATTGCCACACTACTTCCAAAGCCACAAGGTTATGGTTTATACTGAATTCCCACTGAAATCACTGCTACGAAAAGCAGACTTTTCAGGAAGGATCTCAACCTGGTCCGTTGAATTAAGCCAATACGATATCGATTATCAGCCACGTATGGCAATTAAAGGCCAAGTGTTGGCTGATTTTGTGGCGGAGTTTTCCCCAACGATAGCTCCCCCGCCTCCTACGAGAGAGGAACAGGCGAATAAGACAGTACCCATGAAGAACCAACTGTCAGCCGAACAGGATCCCAGGGAATGGAAGTTATTCGTTGACAGATCAGCATGTAATACTGGTTCAGGAATTGGGGTGGTCCTATTTCCTCCCGAAGGGGTGATGATCGAACTGTCTGTTCGGCTTGGATTCAGTGCATCAAATAATGTGGTGGAGTACGAGGCACTCTTAGCCGGATTAAGAAGTGCGAAGACTCTGAGAGCAAAACAAGTCAGGGTGCACTGTGATTCATAGCTCGTAGTTCATCAACTGTCCGGGAAATATCAAGCCCGGAATGAGAAGATGGCAGCATATGTGGAAGCGGCCAAAGATTTGCTTGACACCTTCGAAAGGGTTCACATTCAACAAATAAGTTCCGGACAGAATGCTCATGCCGATTCATTAGCGTGGTTAGCAGCAGCTGTTCCAACTGAACTCAAACGGAGGGTAGCAGTCGAATACCTGACGGAGCCGAGCATTGGAAGGAGTGTTGACATGGTCTTGGATGTGAACCAAGGACCAAGTTGGATGGACCCAATCGTGGAGTTTTTACAAGATGAAATCCTCCCTGCTGACAAAAAGGAAGCTCACAAGATCAAAACCAAATCAGCCAGGTTTTGGCTGTCCTCGGAAGGTAAATTATACAGAAAGTCCTTTACGAGACCATATTTGCTGTGTGTGCACCCTGAAATGGTGCAGAAATTTCTCCACGAAATCCATGAGGGAACGTGTGAGAGTCATGCTGGAGGCAGATCCATTGCCCACCGAGCAATTACCCAAGGCTATTGGTGGCCACACATGCAGGAAGATGCCAAGGTGTATGTAAAAATTTGTGAGAAGTGTCAGAAGTTCTCGCCTATGATTCGAACGCCAGCCGAGGATCTGGTGCCTTTAATAAGTCTGTAACAACCCTGATTTTTGGTCAGTAAAAATTTCGTTAAATATTTGAATTTTTATTGATTACTTGAATTTGCTTTGATTTACTTTTAAATTCCTATAATTTGTTGAAATTACATTTTAGCCCTTCGAGATTTATTTCTTAACGCTTTAGCCCACTTAACAAGCCTAGTCAGCTTTTAACCATCCGGTTGGAGGAACTAAACTAGGGAGCCACCTAGTTACTTTTCCCTAACTGTAAAAGGATCGTTTTGCCCCTCTTGGACCATTTGAACCTTTTGAACCCTAGAACAAGAATTGATTATTCTTTTAAATATTTTTGGTTTTATTCTTTGTCCATTGGACAATAGATGTTAGGGTAATTATTATCCATTGGGTAAAAAGGTTATTCTTTCACCAAGTACTAGAGTTTTATTAAACTAGTATTTTCCTAAATTGCCCATGTGTTGAAGTACCCATTTTTTATTAAGTATGTACTTTTGACTTAAGACTTAAGCTTTCCTAAGTACTTATGTATATAATATACTAGTACTAGGAAGACTAGAATATTGCCCTTAGTACACATGCGCTAATTGATTTGTTTAGAAGGTAAATCTTAGCCCTTAAGTTTCATTGATCTCTAGTACCAAGTACTTATTAGTTTATTTCTTATCTTGTACTTTGTATGTGTGTATATATATATATATATATGTGTGTGTGTGTACTTAAGTAAGAGAGAGAGAGAGAGAGGCCGAAAGGGAGAGAGAGGGAGAGAGAGAGAGGAAGGAGAAAGGAAGGAGATTGGTTGTACTTGGCTTAATCTTCCCTTGTACTTCATATCTTTGGTTGTTACTCTTCCTAACTAAGAAACTATTTCCCTTATCCTCCTTTGTACCATCAAGATTTGTTTAAACAAGAATCTTGTACCAATATTCTTCTTGCCCACCAAGTCTCCAAGAATCAAATCCTAGCCATGCAAGCCTAGGGATTTGCCTTTGATCTTTCAAGATTCATGCCAAGTGTCAAAGTGAGACTTAGAGAGAGAGAGAGAGAGAGAGGGGGGCCGGCTATTGAGAATAGGAGAGAGAGCCAAGGTTGGCCTATAAATAGAGCCATTCTCTTGCCATTTGAACACACACCTTCTCATTTGCTCTTCCTTCTCTCTAGAAACCATTTCTGGGCAGCCTACTGTCCCTTTGAAAATCCCCAGTTTTCTCTTGCTTCAAGTAGTTTTTAGAGCCAACTTCCTTCGGGAAAGTTGTAGAACACTTCGAGACCTTCAAGTTAGGCTCAAGAACCACCCCAATCGCCGAAGAAATGACAAAGATATTGTCATCCAAAGTTCAGTGAAATTCTCGGATTTCCATTTCCAGACAGCTTGCTATCACTTCCTCTTTCACCATTTTTCTCCTACTTAGAGTGGTTTCTAGGATCAACTTCCTTCACAAAAGATGTAGAGAATTTCGTGAGCTTCGATTTGGATCCAAGAAAAAGTATATTCGGCCAAAGATTGACCGAGTTACTGCCGTCCAAAGTTTGGTCCAGATTTGGACGTTTCACCGCCCGTAGAATTTTCCAACTTGCTTATTCGGCCCCGACTAGTTTCGGATCAAGGTAGATTAATCTCTACTAACTTTTCCTAAGTATAAAGTAGTTTAACCTTGCACTCAACTTTATGTGTTGTATAAATCGTATGATTGTTTGGAAGTAACTTTGATCATTACTTTTAAACGTAGATAAGGTTATCTTTTATTAAATGATGGAAATGCATGGTTTACTTTCAAGATGTTTCAAGCATGCTATGTAGAATAGAGTTGGATGATCTTGTTGAATGATTGTTATTGCGTATATGGAAAGTCCTGCCTCGGAGTCTTGCATAAGAACGAGACACGAGAACCGAGAAAATAGAAACATGGCACCTAGGGTGTGGTTTAACAAGAGGAATATGTTTTTCCGAAAAAGAAGATATCTTACAAACTACATAATGACCATTTCGAGGGCATTATGTGTGTGTGTGTGTTCCAATGGGAATCCGGAATAGCGGAATCATTGTGAGGTTGTGTGTGTGCGTTCCCATGGGAAACCAGACCGGCGGAACCATGGTGAGGTATAGCTTGGTCATCCGCGGAGAGGAGCCAATGCAATTGTGTGCCAATGGGAACCCGGCGCGGCGGAACCATTGTGAGGATACTCGGGAACCCGGCGCGGCGGAACCGAGGTTGGGTGTGTGGCTTGGTTATCCGCGGTACAGAGCCAATGTCAAATGATTTTGAAAGGATGGGTGTGTAGCTTGGTTATCCGCGGTACGGAGCCAATGCAAAGGATTTTGAAAGATTGTTTTGTAAGTGAAAATGATTGACACGGTCTACGACGAGTCGAGTAGGAGAAACAAAGAGAATCATGGACACCAACGATAATTGAATACGGAATGTGGATGTGTTATCGTCGTTAGTATGATTTCTATGATCTTTTGTTCGTAAGTTATGGGTAAGTGGGTAGGGTTACTCTATTGAGCTTTCGTAGCTCACGGTGTTACCTTGTGGTGACCCTGGCATATTATATGGGTGGCGACGCCGGTATAATATGTCAGATCTCATAGACGAACAGGGCGAGATCTTCACCTTGGAGGCTTCTGGAGCTGAAGGGCTGGCTAGGATGGAAGGAGCGGAGTAGTAGTTAGGAGCCTTAGTTTCTCCTTTGTTGATTATATGTACCCTTTTGAAGTATTTATGATGTAATAAACTCTCTTTATTATGTAATAAATGCCTCATTAACGTACCCAAAATTCGGGGCGTTACAAAGTCCTTGGCCATTTGCCCAGTGGGGGATGGACATCGTGGGTCCCCTCCACAAAGCAACTGGGAATCGAAAATTTCTGCTAGTTGCAACGGACTATTTTACTAAGTGGATTGAGGCAGAACCACTGGCCAAAATCACTGAACCCATGGTAGAAAGATTCGTGTGGAGAAATATCATTACTCGCTTTGGAGTTCCATATTCATTGATTACTGATAATGGGTCCCAGTTCCAGAAAAAGTTCAAGGCTTTTTGTACCCAGTATGGGATACGCAATTATTACTCGACTCCAGCCTACCCTCAGAGTAATGGGCATGCAGAAGCATCCAACAAGACCATTCTTGACGGGATCAAGAAGAGGCTGGACAAAGCAAAAGGGAAGTGGCCTGATGAATTACCACTGGTGTTGTGGGCTCACCGAACAACGCCTAGGAGGTATACGGGAGAGACTCCATATTCGTTGGCATATGGAACGGAAGCTGTATGATGCAGGAGCATAATCGGGAATTGAAAAGTCTATTTGGTTTTATTTTATTGTGTTAGTCTTTGAAGACCTTTTGACTTCTATGTCTCGTGGTTTTGTGTTGTTAGTCTTGGAAGTATAGGTTGCTTTGGAAAGTCTTAAAACAATAAGTGTTTTAAGGGTAGTCAATGAGTCTTCTATTGTAATCCCATCTATATATCTCTGGGAATGAAATCTGCCAACAGTTTTTGGGAGTTTATAAAATATTGTGCAAGTGTTTTCTTGCTTGAGAGTGAGTGATTCCTCCGACAATCAAGTGTGTGACTTGGTCGCGTGAGTGTCTTCCGCGATTAGCAACGTCGAGCGACTTCCGTTGCCCCCGGTGAGTGTCTTCCCGGGACTATCCCATCCTTCGCGGGTTTCGGCCTGCATCAAATTGGTATCAGAGCTAGAAAAAAAATCCAGAATTACGGGAGTTTTTCTTTCTTTCCAGTGACTATGCCTCCAAGGCAGCGACGGAATGTTGAGGAGGTCACTCTGCGTGACGAGGTTGCTGAATTACGGCGGTCTAATCAAACACTTCAACAGACGATGAATGAAATTCTCCAAAGGATGCAAACTTCCCCTGGCCGAAGTCGAAGAAGTCACTCTAGAATTTCAGGAAGTCATAGTGATATGGATGAGGGATCTGATTCGTCTAGTTTGAAAGAAAATTCAGAAGCTGCTTTTGGTGATCGTTGGGCCATGGAACGATTGGCGAGAGCTCTTGAAGGAACAGATAGGAGTATCCAAGTTCACGTGCCGGACTTTGAAGGAAAGTTAGACCCCGATCAATATTGTGACTGGATTGCTTCTTTGGAAGCATTCTTTGAATGGAAAAACTTGACAGAAGAGAGAAAGGTGCAGTTTGTGGCTACAAAATTGAAGGGCCATGCCTTGGTTTGGTGGCAGCAATATCAACGAAGTCGAGATAGAAGAGGAGTCCCAAGAGTTGGTACATGGGCAGAGATGAAATTGAAGTTGGATGAGAAATTTCTTCCGCTAGATTACTCTCAATCCTTGTACCAGAAGTTCCACCGTCTTCGCCATCGCAACGAACAATCTATGGCTGATTATACGGAGCAATTTTACAAGTTGTTGAGTCGCATTAATTTAACGGAGACAGATGATCAGCTTGTTGCTAGATACACAAGTGGTTTGAAACTCAACCTTCAAGGGGAGTTAATGATGCATCCTATCCATTCACTTGAAGATGCATATCAGTTGGCGCTGAAAGCAGAAGAAAAGGTTAAATGGGCTCCTTTCGGAAAAGGTGACAGTAGTAAAGGTTTGAAAGAGAAGATAGTTACCCAAAACAAGAAAAATTCAGCACCCAACTCTGAACGTCCAAACCCACATGCTGGGGGAGGGAAAAAGGACTTTGGTAAGGCTGGATCGTCTTCAAGTTTTAAGTGTTTTAGGTGCGGTGAAGCTGGCCATCGCGCTTATGAATGTCCTACCAAGAAAGCTGAGGTGAATTTTGTTCAAGAAGGGCAAGAAGAAGAAGAAGAAGAGGAAGAGCCTATTTATGATGAAGAGCCTGAAGGAGGAACTGAAAGGGAATATTGTGAACCTGATTATGATGCCGAAAGTCTTGTGATTCAACGGGCAATGACTGTTCAAGAAGATGATCAGTGGCTCAAGCATAACATCTTCCGAACTTATTGCTTGGCCAATGGGAAAAAGTGTATCTTGATGGTTGATTCTGGAAGTGTAGAAAATATGGTGTCCAAGACAATGGTCGAGAAGCTGAAACTTCCATGTGAGCAGCATCCTAAACCTTACAAAGTATCATGGTTCAAGAAAGGAGGAGAGGTTTTGGTGACACAACGATGCCAGGTGAAATTCTCTATTGGAAAGTACGAAGATAAGCTCTACTTTGATGTTCTTCCAATGGATGCTTGTCACTTACTTCTTGGGAGACCGTGGCAATATGATCGATTTGCTCAGCATGATGGGAGGAAGAACACCTACACACTTAAGAAAGGTGGGGTAACATTTGTGTTGAACCCTTTGAAGGATATCCCCACAAGTGTGGCATCTCAAGGCCCGGTTAGCTTGCTGTCCTATAGAGCTTTTGAAGAAGTTTTCAGCAAAGAGAAGGTGGTATATGCTTTGGTGGTTGCAGGGGAAGATAAGGAAGATGAGAGAGATGTTCCTGAAGAAGTTTCAAGTCTATTCCGTAGATTCAAAGGCTTAGTTCCGGACGAATTACCTGCTCGTTTGCCACCCCTTCGTGATATTCAGCATCGAATTGATTTCATACCAGGTGCAATCCTTCCTAACTTACCTCATTATAGAATGTCACCAAATGAACATGCTGAATTGGAAAGACAAGTTGAAGAATTGTTAAAAAAGGGGTTGATTAAGGAGTCATTAAGTCCATGTGCTGTTCCAGCCCTTCTAACACCAAAAAAAGATGGAACTTGGAGGATGTGTATTGATAGTAGGGCTATAAACAAGATAACTGTAAAGTACCGGTTTCCAATTCCCCGTCTTGATGATATGTTTGATATGCTTTGTGGTGCAAAGGTCTTTTCTAAAATTGATCTCCGGAGTGGATACCATCAAATTCGAATTAAACCGGGAGATGAATGGAAAACAGCCTTTAAAACGAAGAATGGCTTGTATGAATGGCTAGTCATGCCATTTGGGCTTTCTAATGCCCCAAGTACGTTTATGAGGTTGATGACTCAAGTTTTGAAGGACTTTATGGGGAAGTATGTTGTTGTTTACTTTGACGACATCTTGGCGTATAGCCAAGATAGAATTCAGCACGTCGAGCATCTGAAAAATGTGTTCAAAGTCTTGCATGACAACCAGCTTTACATTAACCTTAAGAAGTGTTCTTTTATCGCTGATCAGGTTGTATTTCTAGGATATGTTGTGAGTGCAGATGGTATGCAAATGGATGAAGAAAAGGTGAACGCAATTCTTGATTGGCCAGCCCCGAAAAGTTTTACTGAAGTGCGAAGCTTTCATGGCTTGGCTTCTTTTTATCGACGGTTCATCAAAAATTTCAGCACTCTTGTTGCTCCTATGATGGATGTCTTGAAAAGTAGGGAGTTTTGGTGGACTAAGGAAGCAGAAAAGAGTTTTCAACTTTTGAAGTCAAAGCTCGTTGAAGCTCCGGTGTTAGCTCTACCCAACTTTTCTAAAACTTTCCAAGTTGAGTGTGATGCATCCAACGTTGGTATAGGTGCTGTCCTAATGCAAGAAGGAAGGCCGATTGCTTATTTCAGTGAGAAATTGACTGATGCCAAGAAGAAGTATTCAACTTATGACAAGGAGTTGTATGCGATTGTGCAAGCTTTGCGACATTGGGAGGAGTACCTCGTTGGTGTGGAGTTTGTTCTCTATTCAGACCATGAAGCTTTACGGTTTCTCAAGGCACAAAAGAAGCTGAATTCTCGACATGCTGGCTGGGTATCGTACATGGAAAAGTTCAGTTTTGTTCTAAATCACAAAGCAGGTTCCTCTAACAAAGTTGCTGATGCTTTGAGTAGAAAATATAGCTTATTGACTGCTCTCTCTTTCGAAATTGTTGGCTTTGATCTTTTGCCAGAATACTATGCAGCGGACACTTTCTTTTCAAAGGTTTTGCAAGAGCTAAGTGATGGGAAAAGCCAAGATTATTTACTCATGAATGGGTATCTTTTCAAGGGAAATCAGTTGTGTGTTCCAGAGGGATCATTGAGGCTTTTTGTCATTCAAGAGTTGCATGGTGGTGGACTTGGTGGGCATTTTGGAAGGGACAAAACTGAATTGCTGGTTAAAGAACGCTACTTTTGGCCATCCTTGAAGCGTGATGTTGCTCGTTTTGTGCAAAGATGCTTGGTGTGTCAAAAGGCCAAAGGAGGAGTGCAAAATACAGGTTTATACCAGCCACTTCCTATTCCTAATGTCCCTTGGGAGGATATTTCGATGGACTTTGTTCTTGGCTTGCCAAGAACACAGCACGGGTATGATTGCATTTTTGTAGTTGTTGACCGCTTCTCAAAAATGGCTCACTTTATACCATGCAAGAACGCCACTGATGCTTCCCATGTTGCTACTTTATTTTTCCGAGAGATAGTTCGTTTACATGGTGTTCCGAAATCCATTGTATCATATCGTGATGTGCGATTTATGAGTCACTTTTGGAAGACACTTTGGAAGCTGTTTGGAACCCAACTTCAGTTTTCTAGTGCTTATCATCCTCAAACCGACGGACAAACTGAAGTGGTGAACAGGTCGCTTGGAAATTTATTGAGGAGTTTGGTTGGAGACCATCCAAAAAGGTGGGAGTTCATTATTCCTCAAGCTGAGTTTGCTTACAATAGTTCTTTCAATCGATCAACTCAGAAGGCACCATTTGAAGTTATTTATGGCAGAAAACCCCGTCAAGTTTTGGATCTTTTGCCATTAAATAACCAAGTTCGAGTTAGCATGGATGCAGAGGAGTTTGCTGCCCACATCAAAAGTATTCATGATCAAGTTCGAGAGTGCTTAAAGGAAGCTTCTAAGTTTTACAAAACCAGGGCAGATGCACATCGGAGGAATAAGGAGTTTGAAGAAGGAGATCTTGTCATGGTTTATCTACGCAAGGAAAGGTTTCCAGCGGGTTCTTATAACAAGATCAAGCAAAAGAAGTTTGGACCATGCCGAATAATCAAGAAGCTTGGACCTAATGCTTATCGATTGGAGTTGCCGCAAGGGTTCTCTATCAGTCCAGTTTTTAACATCAGTGACTTGTATGCTTATTATGGAGATGATGATGGTGATTCCTTGAAGCTTGAAGACTTGCTTGCCTCACCAGAAAATTCACATCAAGAAATCATCGATGTTTTGGATGTTCGTTCTACCACTACTCGTCGAGGAACCTATACGCAATATCTGGTTCATTGGACAGGAAAAGCACATTGTGACGATGCATGGGTGTCAGCTCAAGAACTCAAGAAACTTGATGAAAGGCTTTGGGCAGATTTGGTTGCAAATTCCGGGACAACTTCTTTTCCAGCGGAGGAGAATGATGCAGGAGCATAATCGGGAATTGAAAAGTCTATTTGGTTTTATTTTATTGTGTTAGTCTTTGAAGACCTTTTGACTTCTATGTCTCGTGGTTTTGTGTTGTTAGTCTTGGAAGTATAGGTTGCTTTGGAAAGTCTTAAAACAATAAGTGTTTTAAGGGTAGTCAATGAGTCTTCTATTGTAATCCCATCTATATATCTCTGGGAATGAAATCTGCCAACAGTTTTTTTGGAGTTTATAAAGTATTGTGCAAGTGTTTTCTTGCTTGAGAGTGAGTGATTCCTCCAACAATCAAGTGTGTGACTTGGTCGCGTGAGTGTCTTCCGCGATTAGCAACGTCGAGCGACTTCCGTTGCCCCCGGTGAGTGTCTTCCCGGGACTATCCCATCCTTCGCGGGTTTCGGCCTGCGTCACTGTAATTCCCTTGGAGGTTGGTTTACCAACTAATAGGACTGCCTTGGTCGAGAGTGGGGGCAATGACAGGGCCCTCGAAATCAAGCTTGATCTCGCCGAGGAAAGGAGAGAAAGGGCCCTGGTACATTTGGCTTCTTACCAGGAACAGCTGATGAAAGGCTATAACAAGCACGTTCACCCTCGAGAATTTGGTGTTGGGGACCTTGTACTACGAAAGGTGCTCGGCAACACCAAAGTTGCAAACGAATGCAAGCTGGGGGCCAACTGGGAAGGCCCGTATCGAGTAACCGAGATTGTGGGCACAGGAGCCTATAGATTGGCTGATCTGGATGGTAACCAATTCCAAGACCTTGGAATGTCCATAATCTGCGTAAATTCTTCGTTTAAGAGCATTGAATTTTGTCTTAGATTGCACTACGTGATTGTGTGGGAATTACGAATAAAATTCCCTTGTTCTAGTTTTTAATTTTAGTTGCAAGGAGTACGAATAACGCCCCCTTGAGTCTCAGCTTATGAATAAAGTCTGTTCTTTTACAGTATGATGAGTTTTTTGGAATTTTCGTTCTAAGAAATATGAAATGTGAAATTTGTTATTATTTTCCTTTTTCATATTGGGGAGCAAGGGATTGGCACGAATGTCACGTACGAATCCTTACCAAAGGTACGAGATACTAAAAGCACGAGAAGCTTAAATCTATCTATCAAAGTACAAAATACTTACAAGCCAATATGAGAAATTTAGTTTTTGTGTAGACATGAACAGCTTGCAATAGAGTACGAGATACTCAAAAGAACGAAACTCTTACAAAATACTAAGTACGAACATACTCAGTAGAGTCCAAGAACGAAATACTTGGACCAAGAACGAAATACTTGGACAATAGACATAATGAGATATGTATGATTGAATCTAAGTATGAGGGACTTAGATAAAAAATTTGGGTATGAGATACCTAAAAGTACGAGAAACTTGCAAATACCTAAGTACGAACATACTTAGTAAACTCTGAGTGCAAACGAATCTTAGGTTTGCATACGAGAACATTAAAAAAAAAGTACGTAATACTTGAGTGACAAACATAATGAGATATGTTTAGACAACTTAGATCTGTTTTTTAGGTATCTTAGACAACAATATGGAGTACTTACTTGCTGGATACTTAGATCTGTTTTAAGCACAAGAAGCTTAAAAAAGTACAAGATACTATGTCAAAGCAATTAAAGCATAGATGTGCATTTGAATACATGCATCTGTATCAGAAAGAGAGGTATGAAATACCCATAACATTGTTCAAAGAACTTAGTAACAACTTCAAACAACCATGAAAGGGTTTGTTACAAAACAGTCCATACTAAACAGATCAAATGTTATGGAGGAAGCCAAATGCTGGTGTCATCAAAAGAAAAAAACAAAAAGTTGTACTAATGCCACGCAGGGCTGCAGAATCTACGGTCACGCAGGACCTGCAAATTGTTCGGAGGAGTTAATCTCACTTACCAGCTGTTTCAATCCAAGTTTTGGATCTCTAGGGGGATGTCATCTGCAATCTCTGCGTTGATACTGGTAGCAGCACCTTCCTCCACGGCAATGGCTTCGTTGGTCATCTCTTGATCTGTTGTGTGTTCAACCACAGCATCCTAAGATTCCATTTGAATCTCTTCGTCAACATCAGTGAACTCGTCTACCTGTTGATCAACGTCGTCAACAGGAGGCCTATCAGACACTTGAGCAACTGCCGTTTGACGACTTGGTAAGTCGTTGTCTTCCCAGAGGGGAGAGTCCTCAGCAACGCCCACCTTCGTCAGGCACGTTTCCCAGCAGGCAACCCAGATCTGGTCTTGAATGGCTGGCATCTGGTCCACATAGCTGGCCGTTGTTGTGTCGAACCCCTTTTTGTAACCTTCTTCATACGCAGCCTTTTTCGTGCTGTCAATCTCTGCCAGAGCTTGGCCAAGGTTATCCTCGGCAGTTTCAAGCTTGCTCTTTACCTCAACAACCTCTGCTTCAGCCTTGTCCCTCTCTTTCTCAAGCCTCGAGACTGTTCGGAGCAGCCTCGTATTGTCATTCAAGAGCCTAACTCTCTCGGCGTCAGCTTCCTGAAACTTTTGGCCTAATGCCATCATCTTCTGGATAAACTGTACAAATACCAGACATAAGTTAGAAGAATTTTCAGAGGAACAACTATAATCGAGATAAGGTTGAAAGGAGAATTTTTGGTTACCTTGATTCCACTGACGAGACCAGTGGACACAAGTCTGTCCGCAGATGATGAGGATTCTTTCTGTGCGTCTACAGGAAGCAACAGGCCCTGAGCAAGGGCTAGTGCAGTTTTAGAGGAGCTAGCACTGTCTCCAGTGTTCACTGGTCGGTCCCCCCTCATGAGTTGAGGGGCCCAAACTTCAGGGGTAACTTGAGTGCTCGGCGACGGAGTTTCCAACGGTACTGAAGTGGCCGGGGCACCAGTATCTCCGGCTTCTTCGCTCCGGGGACGTTTGTCCCGATGAGTGTCGGCGACCTCGAGGGAACTGTCTTGTTCCCGAGGAGAAGACGATGACCGTGTTGATCCCCCCTATTGCGACGAGATCGTGGGGGGGGCAACACCAGTCGATGCTGCCCTATTGGCAGCACCACGTCCCCATCTGGAGACAGTAAGGAGGGTGCTAAGATCGACAAGTTGGTGAGTCATCGTACTTGGGCTCTAGGGAGATCGAGAATAACCGGAGGAAGAGGACTGGCTGGTGACGCAAAGGGGAGCGGGCTGTTCGGCCTGTTGTTCCGAGATAACTTGTCTTCGTCTGGATCTCCTGAGTACAACACGTGTCAAAGGAACGCCTTCGGGAATAGCGACTGCACCTGGCTGCCCGGCAAGGGTGACTCCGGCCTGCAGTCTTGAACTCTGTGGTTGAGGAGCAGTCGAGGTTGAGGCACCGCTGGTGCTCGGATTGGCTAACCTCCTGTCTATGAACCCTTTGTAGGCAGGATCGTAGCCTAATAAGACGTTGGCATCACGACCCCGACCATACGATGAGGTACCTGGTTCACCTTTATACCTTAAGATTCTGTTGATCTCAGCTGTTCGGACATAGTTGCGCTCAATTTTAGGACGCCTGTTTGCGTTTTCCGCTGCACAGTTAAAGCGTAACGAAAGTCAGGAGATGTAAGAAAGCATCAAAAGAAAGTTACAAGAGAAAGTGAAAATCAGGAGCATACGTGGGTAGCCCCATATGTGAGGGCAGTGAGAGCCCACCACCTGGCCATCTTCACCTATTGGCTCGAATGCTCCAGTAACATAGAGGAAATCGATCTCGTGATCGTGAGCAGAGTCTGGTAAATTTAGCATAAGACGCTTTTCTGCTTTCCTAACTTTGAAATAGTAGGTATTATATTCGGGGTTTAGCACAATGCTATACCACCATTGGAGGTCCCAGATTCCTAGCTGGGTCCCCAAGATCCTATTCAAGGCTACTACCCCCATCACTAACCTAAAGAAATTGGTAGAAACTTGCATCGGTGTAAGTCAGTACCAGTTCAAGACTTGACAAAGCAGTGGGTGAAGGGGAAATCTAACTCCTCCCTCAACAATGGCAACTATTGGGATACACATTCTGTCCCAAGAGCCCCCGTCCCTATCTGCGTGCGAGTTCAAGGCCAACATTGTCTGGGATGTTATATTCCGTTCTGAACGCTGCCATTGCAGCAGGGGTTTCACACAGCTTCCTAAATTTACTGGGCCTCAAAGGGTTCTCACCATTATCCGCCATGGATATATGGATATACCCAATTTAAGAAGGAAAATCCAGAAAAGAATACGAATGGAGCCCTAATAGGTGGATGAAAAAATCCTAAGTACGAGACACGAGAAGGGGACAAAAAAATCTTACGATGAATGCAGCGGCAACGGTCGCAAGTACGGTCGAAAGCTTCAAAAGCAGGCGGTTATGGCGGAAAGGGTTTTCGTCTAAGCTGTAGAGAGAGAAACTGGGATTTAGTTTCTTTGTAAAAACCCAAAAGGAATCCTTTTTGGGGGTTTTAGCCGTAAGAGACGGAGTTTGAAACGTCACCCCTCACGCCGTTATAGGAAAAGTAACGGAAAGAGGGCTTCAAAGGATATCGGTCTGACGCCGTTTTGTAAAACGTCAGTTCAACATTAATGAAGGGCACACGAAATGTGCCACGTGAAGTTATTACCCTCAAATGGCATAATGGTTAAGCCGCCAAAGGGCATCAATGATTATTAAAAGTTATTACTGACCGAGGCTCAGAAAAATTCGACCCAATGTTAGTTTCTGAAAAGCTTCACCCATTGCCCCCAAACAGTGACAATTGGGTAAAGCTGGGGAGCAATTGTAGGGAGGTATTCCCAAATAGATACAATTAATAGCCGAACACGTGATGTACAAGAGCACGTGGTAAATACGAGAGAGAATACTGCCGGGCAGCGTGGTGAACGGCGATAAGGGCCAATGACATGAGAAGTCATTAACCCAGGCAGTCTATTCGGCTGATAAGGACAAGAGACATGTGAAGTCATTTGTCCAGATATAAATGAGGACCAGTTGTATTTAAGTACATTGGTCCATGTTGACTATTCGGCAACGAGATAGCCAAACAGGGACAGAAGTGGCCCTAAATGCTAAAGCGGTGGGAACGCTCTAGAAGGTTCCAGAACAGTAATATTCCCTAAGGAAATAAGATCCCGAGTATATAGGATCTAGGAAAGACACCTAACAAAATTAGGATGTTCGGCCAAGAGTCCTAAAAGAACTAAGGTAACGAATTGATAAGGGAACGAGAATCCAAGGTATCCTAGGTTTCCTATACGAGATAGGAATCCCAGGGCGACAAGGATGCTTGGACAGCAAGCATCTATGAATCTATAAATACAAGGTAAACCTAGAGGAGAAAGGTACGCAATATTTGGCATTCAGATTACTCTCCTAGTGATACTTAGGGTTCATTAACCAGTACGTGATACTAACTTTGGCATCGGAGGGCCTTTGCTACGACAAGCAAAGGTGTGCTCACCCCTTGTCTGTTTTGCAGATTAGGGTTCTGACGGTAAACTAGGGTTCCGGTGTAGAGGCACGAGAAGCTGTCGCCAATTGGTGTTGTCCAGAGCACCAATTGTTTTCATCCCCCTACAGCGGATCCAAACGATCGTGAACAGAGATACGACGCGGGTTGTCATTTTCTCCGAGTGGAGGAGGTGGAGGTATGTTTCTCCGTCGGCGTCTTCCCTGTGAATCAGAGTGGGAGGCGGCCGGACGGTTACTTGCTTTGATACGAGCTATCTCCATTTTGAGGATAGCGATATCGGCGTTGGTTTGTTCCTGCTGCTGCTCCAACATTTGGATGTAAGCCAGAGCGTCGTCTGTTAGACCAGTTGGCCGGAGGATGGACGTGCTCGCAACAGGAGGAGTGAAACCAAGAGGGTGAGAAGGGGAGAGGGTGTTTATTCCCGTTTCTGATTGGATTTGTATAGGAGGGTTAAGAGGCTGAAAAGGAGGTGGTGGGCCGCCCATTTTAGAGGTGAAGAGGTGGCGGTGGGAGTGCTAAGAAGTTCGAGGGGGAGGAGGAACCACGGAGGAGCCGCCACGGGGTTAAAAGAACAAAAGATTCATGTCGGGTTCACCAAATTGTGGGGGCTCCGATCCGGATGGTTCGTGACTTGATCTTGATCCAGCCCTTCGCCCTGCAAAACGAAGCACGACTACAGACCACACCGGAGGTTCTCCGGGATGGCCCTCCGGTGCGAGGATCAGTATTGCTTCTGAGAGAGGCGGAAAGCCAAGAGCTAGGGTTTTTCTTAATGAACAGTGCGTACCTTCTCCAAGGAGGCATAATGGCATATTTATAGGGATTCCTTAGCTTGGCTTCCAAGGCTGTACCCAGGCTGGACACGTGTCGGCTGACTTCACCCAATTGTCACTATAGGGTTTCATAACCGTTTGGGAAGTGAGCTGGCACCTTCACGTGCCCTCACGCTTATCCTTGATAACTGCTCGGGCGACGTCACGTCCTACGTCATGGTCGAGGCTGTTATCACTATCTAGGTGAGCTGGAGGTACGGCCCACGCTCGCTCAAAACCGAGCATGAAGCCGGCGGTTAACGGTTAGACAAGACAGCATCAACCAACAAGAGGGAGAAAGAGGCTCGGCAGATGGCCATCAATTTGGCCGAGCCTGTCACAAATTTGCCAGGGGCGGATCGGCTTCTGAGGTTGGGGAGGAGGTTCGACTCATCACGTACGGCTCGAGCTTATATCGCTCGGCCTACTACACTGCGTACCTTGACTATATGAGTTAAAACAAAATTATCACGGTAGTGTTTGGTTGAGAGTTTAGTTTAGTTTAATTTTGATAGTGGATGGAGAGAGAAATAGAGTAATGATTGAAGATAGAGGTAATGATTAGAGAGAGATGAGAAAGTAATAATTAAAAAAATAGGGTAATGATTGGAAAAAGAAGTAAAGTAATAATTGGAAACAAACTAAAACTAAAACTAAGTCACTAACCGAACAAAGCGTCCACATGTTCATCATCTATTTTTCTATTATTAACTTTACAAGTACAAGTTTTGTGGACCAAAATGTATAAATACAATGTGCAGGTTCATATTGACTACTATACAAATGATTGGAGAGTGGGAGAAACATAGGTTGTGAAAGAGTTCTAGTGTATTTTGAAAATGGCACGCTGTGTGCCTAAGTGCGAAAAGAAAAAACTTGAAGGAGTGGGTCTCTGAACCCATTTCCTTTCTTTCCCCGAAGAGTGCCACTTACCACTCCACCACACACTAACTTCTTAAACATGTAAGACATATTATATATATACACAAAATCTGGAATTTTTTTTTTTTAAAAGGGCATGGGGCACATGACCGGGCCACATGTCCCAAAGTGGGTTCGCCACTAGTTGAATTGATGGCATGTGGCGTCACTCATTGGAAAACAAGAGACTCCAAACATTGCCTAAAGCTAGTTGATCAATTCTGCATATATAAGATCGACCAAGACAGCATTTCCTCAGGATATAGTCACACAGCAGTTATTTTGATAACTTAAATACCATTATGTCATGCAATTATTACATCAAATGCTACAATAAACCAAGATCATTGAAGAAAAAGTAGTTCCTTTAATCATTCCATTCATCCCCAACCACGCACTTCATGGAACGGGCCGGGGATTGTCTAATGAGTATCACATTGGTGTCCGACACAACAAGCCAACTTCTTAGAAGCGTTCATGCATCGTAGCAGTGACATGTTTTTAATAATGACTTTAGCTTGAATTGAATGGTTATACCATACTTCCAATCTAGTGTCCAAATGACTTTTCTTTTTCTTTTTGCACGAATTATGCAAGATATCCGAGCTAGTTTAGGCGGTAACAAAATCACGAGGAACCAATTCCACCATCCACTAATACGGGTGCGATTAAATCGGAGCAAAGTCTTGTATCCACAGGTCTAACCCACTTTTTTTAGAGCTATGGAGTCTTTCCTCCAAAGGCTCCTTCTCTCCCGGGATTATCGAAGCTTTGGGCTTTCATTGTGCTCTGGAAACAACCTTGAAATGGAACTATTCTCGGATCATAGTAGAATGGGATGCACTGCAAGTTATTCACGCCCTCAACCAATCACACAATCGGAGCATGTCCTGTATTTGTCGCCTCCCGATTGTGCTTGTCGGAGCCTCACTGAACTTAGACAATCAAAGCTGGAGCTTCTATTGTCATTGGTGATAGGGGTGGCAAATGGACGGGTTTGGGCCAAAATGGGTAAGTTGCAAGTGGATTGGGTCTTTAATAGGTCATTGATCCATTTAGACCCATTAATTATGAGTCTAATTACGCATACACAACCTGACTCATTTATTTAAAAGCAAATCCGACCCACTTATTAACCAAATTACATACTATATACTAAAATTTAAAATGACTAAAATTTCAATGTACACTAAAATGACTCTATTTACCCCTGTAAATTTTAATGACTAAAATTACCAAACTATCCCTCTACTACTAAAATGACCAAATTACCCCTGTACACTTAATTTTTCCGATACGTATCGTTTGTGCAATGCAATTTTCTACAAGATTCCATTTGTATCATTTTCCTACTTACTTCCATCGATAGTGCAATAGTGAAATGCCATTTCTAATTTGTTGTTGGGTTTGCTGATGTGGCACCAATGCCAAATCCATTTTTGATGCCATTGAAGCCGAAAATGACACACCATTGGGGCCCCATTTTTTGCAAATTTCGCTGTTTTTGTACCTTGACTCAAGACATTTCAGACCACTGGACTTGCTTCGAGGAAATTCACTGATGAATTATCTCACGTCTCAACCTTACACATTCTATCCCTAAAAACAATGACTCAAGACATTTCAGACCACTGGACTTGCTTCGAGGGAATTCACTGATGAATTATCTCACGTCTCAACCTTACACATTCTATCCCTAAAATACCGAAAAAGCTATGGGAACCGATAGTTTGTGCACAGATAGTTTTTGCGAGCCCACAACAGATTCCACACTGATTATCTAATACTTTCAGTAATTTTAAAGTAACTAGTATATGAGTGGCCTTATATGAAATTAGCTTGATTGAGGTTCCTTAAATGTCTGATGGATTCTAAGAGAGAAGGTAAGTTAGCCTTTGATTCTCATTCTAGGGTCTAGTCCGATTGGATAAGTGTAAGTGCTTCATCAAATATTCTAATTTTTCATTCATATTAGTATATTACATACTCTTATAATCTAAATGAAAAATTAAAAAGTTTGATCAATCAATTACACTTGTTCAATCAATCTATCAATCTGATTTATCACAAGACTACTTGATAAATTATTTTAAAATTATCAAACGTATCGATTTATTTGTGTGGAACTCGGAGCAAAGCCCCAAGACCGATCTGTGCACCTATGTGCTCAAACCATTGGTTCCCATAGAAGTTCTAGTAAACTAATTACGCACAAGTCATGAACCAACGACTCTTTTTCGTGCCCACAGTGGGAGGAAATCAGTTACACGTGATTAGAAAGCTAAGTTGGATTAAGTTGATGCTAATCATCTTCATCAAATTGGGTAGTTGGACACGACTCTCAAAGCAAGTAAAATGTGTATGAGTTTCGATAAAGATAGTTGAAGCTATCTCTGGTGTGGTTAGACAAAAAAAAATGCAGTTATTTGATACTTTTTTTTTTTAGTTTTTTTTTTTTTTGCTTTTGTCATAAGTTTTTTACTTTTTTAATTTCTTTCGTCGAGACGAATGATTGATCCAAAAAAATATAACGAAATCTAACTAAAATTAAACACAGATGAACAAATCAGAGAAAACGAAGAAAAAAATAAGTTTACAAAAACCCACTCTTAGTGCCAACTTAAGTTTGCATTCTTGTGAACTTTTTTGTCCATAATTTTTTTTGGTATTTTTTATTTTTCGTAACTGTTTGTTTAGCTTTTTATTTTTTAGGATTAAATGGGTTAAATGAGTTTGGATCCATTCTAACCCAGCCAATAAATTGATTGGGTTGGTCTATATATTAGTGGGTGGGTTTGGGTTGATTAGTGGGTTTGAGTCTAATCTGCCACCTCTACTGGTGACCATAGTTGTCGTTTTCATGAGGGGCTTGACGAAACCGCTTTAGAGCATGGACACCAACAAATATGTATTTTAGTTACCCAATAGTCTACTTTTTTCATTTACTTATTCAAACCTTTCTCAATCTCACACCAATCCTCTCTATTATCCTCTCTTTTCTTAATTATAAACTATTATAAAATACCCCATTATTCAATTTGAGAGAGAGAGAGAGGAGGTGAGAGAAACAATTGTTCAAGGGAATACAGATGAACAGTGTCTCGGTATTAGTACCGAGCTGTTCCGTAAAAGCTACCATAGTCGTCGTTTTCACGAGGGGCTTGACGAAACCGCTTTAGAGCATGTACACCAACAAATATGTATTTTAGTTACCCAATAGTCTACTTTTTTCATTTACCTATTCAAATCTCTCTCAATCTCACACCAATCCTCTCTATTATCCTCTCTTTTCTTATAAACTACTCCCTCTAATCCATATTGAGAGTCCACCATGAAAAGTCGTGTCGTTTTTCAAATAAAAAAATCAACTACTTTCGTATATAATTTTTTGAATTTTTTCACACCAAATTAAAGTACTAATCGAGATCTTTAATATGGTGCGAAAAAATTTGAAAAACAATGCACCGAAATAGTTGATTTGTTGATTTGAAAAATGGTAAGAGAGAGAAAGTGGGACTCTCAATATGGAACGGAGGGAGTATTATAAAATACTCCATTATTCAATTTGAGAGACAGAGAGAGAGAGAGAGAGAGAGAGAGAGAGAGAGAGAGAGGGAGGAGGTGAGAGAAACAATTGTTCAAGGGATGCAGATGAACAGTGTCTCGGTATTAGTACATCGCGAGCTGTTCCGTAAAAGCTATTTTACCTTGGCTTTTTGCTATTCTTGTGCAGCTTGATTTTGTGGGTTTCCTTCTCTATTTTACCTAATATACCCCATATGCCGAGATTGATGCCCTTGCTCTTAGGATTGCGCCCCTCCATGTTTGGTTGGTTGGGGGATAGCTTTGGAATGCAGGGGAAAAATTTCCTCGAGGCTCGTTGAAATTTTTTGATGTCCTAATTACATCATTAAACCCTATAGTATGTCCTTCTGGCCAAAGCTCCCTAAATTTTATTGAACTCGATATGGTACATCAATATCCAATAGAATATTGAATGAAACACCGCAGGGTCTAAACCCAAACACCAAATAGGCCAAGCCTGAATCCTAGACGTACACTTAATGGGCCAAGCTCAAACATCATGTGGGCCAAGCCCAAGCCCAAAAAACCTAAGAAAACCAAACCTTACTCTACAAACCCTAGCCGCCGCTAGCCCCAAGACGCCACCACAGACCGACGGCTACTATAGAACCGCCACCTCCACAAACTCCACCGCAGCCACCACCAATTAGCTACCGCCACCTTCATAACCTGCAAGAGAAGACCTCCCGCACGCACTGATCACAACTTTCGTCTTTATTTCCTACTAACATCTTCTACATTGGTGATTGTAGCTAGACAATACTCAACTTTAAACAATTTAATTTGTTTGTTTCATGTTTCTTTTGTCATGTTGTCGGCCAAACCCCTGTGCGTGCATGCCGTTTTTTTTTTTTTTATCAACCTTTAGATGGTACTTTCATTAATACGAAAAATATACATGGGAAACCGACAGCCACCCCTAGGCGTGCATGCCATTTTGATGGCCCAAATATCATCAATTCAATTATCAAGAGAAGAATACATAACCAAATGGGTTGACCAATGTTTGGGCTTCTTGGACCAACTTTAAATTCCGGCCTGATTGCTCGGTCCGAACCTTACCAGAGGAGTAAATTCCCGGCCGCTCCTATTTTTGGGCATCTTAGCCCGGCAGGTCCTTTCCACCAAAAATGCAATTCCTTACAAGTCCTGTGACAAATTTACCCCTATTTGATCACAGCCAGCAAAACACTCTCATCGGGAGAGACCAGATAGAGAATCAGAGATGGTGTCCATGGAGAACTTCGCCGCCATCCACCAGATCATCGTAAACGGCGCCGCCCTCCTCGCATCCACAGCCCAGATCAATCGCACTCTGCCATCACCACCACCTCTTCCAAGTTCCATCGCCGGCATGGATGACCTCCAGGCCCTCAAGTTTTGCCTCTGCATAATCGGAACTCGGAAGCGGCCCGGCGGCCCACACAGCTGCCGTTTACGTGGCCCGGGCCGCTGCCGCCACGGATGGCGTAGTAGCCACGGCTCTCCGGTTGGTCCTCCACCGCGTCCACTAGGCCGCTGAGAGGTCCGGATCCTCCGACTGGATCAACCACCGCCGCCGACTCCAGGCACCGTAGTGTACTAAGAAAGAAAGAAGCTAGCTAGCTAGCTAGAATGAAAATGAACTAAGAGCGAGGGATTAATTGTTAGAACTAATTACTGGAGAACACGGATGGCGGTTTCTCTAATCTTAGAACCCACACCAAGCTGATCAAGTGCATGCCAACCCTTTGAATGAATACCAATAGCCCCTCCACTTGCTAGACGCTTTGATCTTTCCAAAACAATGCTTCGCACACGATCCTCGTCATCCGCGAGGTCTCCGTCTTCAAGATCCCTACCCGGTCCACCTCAGGCGGCTACAAGTACGGCGAGTGGCTCCAGTCCGACAAGATCTGGATCGGCCACCTCCGCGTCGTCTCCCGCCACGACCGCTGCGAGATCCGCCTCGTCGAGAAGTTTCGAGCACTTTCGAAGTTTTCGACGTCGACATGGATGTTTGTCCTGTCGGTGAGTTTACAAACTTTTAAAATGTTCACTGCTGTGGTTTATATTAGTTTATTGATATTACTAGTTAATTAGAGGTGTGCATATTATATACTAGTTAGTGGGTAGTATATAATTCAGTTTAGAGGGAGGGGGCATAAATTGTTTACTTTTGTTTGGATTCTGGAATACAACACTACTTGTTTCGTGATAAATAAAAAACACCAAACTCGATTTTGACGGACGAGTGGCGGAGGAGCCGGGGGTGTGGTGCTGTATAGGTTGTTGGTGGAGAGTAGTCAGGTGGGGGCAGTGATTGGGACGCCAAGATCAGTGAGTTGTTCTTTTTTTTTTTTTTTTTTTTCAAATCTAGGAGTAGATGGGAGTTAACACTGTTAACACTATTAATTTATTGGGAATTAACATTGTTAACATGGTTTCTGTCTCTTTTTTTTTTTTTTTTGCAATTAGCACTTTTAATTGTAAATTCAGACAGAATTTAACATGTATTGTTAATTATGGCAGCTGCGGCGTCGTGGTGCTGGTGGGGGTGGTGGCGTGATGGTGATCATTGTGGTGGCGGTGGTGGTCGCGGTGGAATGGTGGTGGTCATTTTGGTGGCGACGTGGTGGTGGTTTAGGAGATTGTATGGGCCGAAGGGTATTAACACCGTTAATTAGAGTGTAAATTTAGACAAAATTTAACACTGTTAATTTTGACAAAAACGAACACTATTAATTTACTAGGAATTAACACTGTTAACATGGTTTTGTCTTTTTTTGCAATTAGCACTGTTAATTGTAAATTTAAATAGAATTTAACATTGTTAATTGGGGTATGAATTTAGACAAAACTTAACACTGTTAATTTTGACAAAAATTAACACTGTTAATTGTGGTTGTGGTGGCGGCGGCGACGTGGTTGTGGTGGTCGTGGTGGCAGCGACGTGGAATTTACATGGAAATTAACACTGTTAATTGGGGTGTGAATGTACATGGAAATTAACATTGTTAATTATGGTGGTGGCATTGTGGTGGTGGTTACGTGGTGGTGGCGGCGGTGTGATGGTGGTGGTGGTGATGGCAACATGGTATAGGTGGATGTGGTGTGGTGGTGGTGGCGGCATGGTGGTGGCCGTGGTGGTGGTGGTGGTAGTGGTGGCGGTGGTGGCGTAGGAGGATGTATGAGCCGAAGGATATTAACATTGTTAATTGGGGTGTGAATTTACATGAAAGTTAAGATTGTTAATTTAGACAAACATTAACACTGTTTATTGTGGCGGCGGCGTTGTGGCGGCGGCGGTTGTGGTGTAGGAGGATGTATGAACCAAAGGATATTAACACTGTTAATTTAGACAAAAATTAACACTTTCAATCTTGGCGGATTAACACTGTTAATCCTGGTATTAACATTCTTAATTTGAGTGTGAATTTAGACTAAAATTAACACTGTTAATTTAGACAAAAATTAACACTGTTAATTGTGGTGGTGAAGTGGTGGTTGTGGCGGTGAAGTGGCGGTGGCGGCGTTGTGGTTGTGATGGTGGCGGTGGGGATGGTGGCATGGTAACTGAAGAGTGCAATGCAATTAACATTGTTGTTAATTAATGGAGAAAGTTATATCATAATATAGATTAACAGTGTTAAATAACCAACCGGCTTTCTTTTCGAAAGAATGGGTTAACACTGTTAATCAAGCAGAGAATGGTATATGATCTTGTTGATCAATAGTGTTAAATGACCAGCTTTCTTTTCGAAAGTAAGGGTTAAAAGCGTACGGTGTGTAAGGTGTAATACCTGAAGAGTGCAATGTAATTAACATAGTTAATTAATGGAGAAAGTTATATCATAATATAGATTAACAGTGTTAAATAACCGGCCGGCTCTCTGTTCGAAAGAGTGGGTTAGCACTGTTAATCACACCGAGAATGGTATATGACCTTGTTTATTAACAGTGTTAAATGACCAGCTCTCTTTTCGAAAGAAAGGGTTAAAAGCATGCGATGTGTAAGGAAAAATAACTAAAGAGTGCAATGCAATTAACATTGTTAATTAATGGAAAAAATTATATCATAATATAGATTAACAGTGTTAAATGACAGACCAGCTTTCTTTTTGCAAGAATGGGTTAACACTGTTAATCAAACAGAGAATGATATAAGACCATGTTGATAACAGTGTTAAATGACCAGTTTTCTCTTTTACAAAAACAAAAGAAATCGTGAGGTGTTTGACCGGGGTTTCAATCGAAAAGGTATATCACTATATTTATTAACAAATTTGACCGAGGTTTCTATTCAATAAGTACAGTCGTTGGACGATTAACAGAATCTTGAAATTGAGGTATGGTTTGGTATTTCACTTCTTGTCTTTACCCGGTGGTCATATTATTTTTTATTTTTTTTGTTAAGGTTGATTTTTTATTTATTGCCAGGTTAACTTTGCTTTTTATACAGAAAAAAACAACAGGGTCAAACTAGTTACCAGTTATAACCTGCTCTAGCAAAGGACAAATTTTGAAGTGAAATATCAAATCATTCTCTGAAGTACTTCGATGTTAGAAAAAGGAATCAATGGAAATGATAATATTGATTAACAGTGTTAAATGACCAGCTTTCTTTTCAAAAGAAAGGGTTAAAAGCGTGCGTGTTCGACCAGGGTTCCAATCATCGTTCTCTGCGCCGACAATGAGGGACGGGAAGCCACCGCTGCCGCCGACAATGAGGTATTTAGACAGAAATTAACACTGTTAATTATGGTAGTGTTGGTGGTGGCTGCGGCGGCGGCCGGTGGTGGCGGGGGACCTGAAGCATAAGGGACGGGAAGCCGCCGCTGACAATGAGGTATGTAAATTGTTTGTTCCGCTCCATCTATCGTGTGAGGGTGTTATTTTTGCATCGTCTATACTCTATTGGTGCATGTTAGCACCCCTTCTTCTTTTCCATACACGTTAATTATAAATTTAGATTTAATTTAACACTGTAAATTATAAGTTTAGATAAAATTTAACACTGTTAATTGTAAATTTGAACATAATTCAAGAATGTTAATTGTAAATTTAGAAAGAATTTAACACTGTTAATCATGAAGGTGAAGGTGGTGGAGTGGTGGTGGTGGTGACAGTTGTAGTGGTGTAAGAGGTTATATGGGCCAACTGTTAATTAATACTGTTAATTGTGATGTGAATTTATATAGAAATTAACACTGTCAATTTAGACAAAAATTAACATTGTTAATTATGGTAATGTTGGTGGTGGAGGCGGCGGCGGTGACAGCGGGGGACAAGAAGCATAAGGGACGGGAACCCTCCGACGATAATGAGGAATGTAAATTGTTTGTTCGGTTCCGTCTATCGTGCGCGGGTGTTATTTTTGCGTCGTCTATACTCTATTGGTGCATGTTAGCACCCCTTCTTCTTTTCCATACACGTTAATTATAAATTTAGATCTAATTTAACACTGTAAATTATAAGTTTAAATAAAATTTAATACTGTTAATTATAAATTTGAACATAATTAAAGACTGTTAATTGTAAATTTAGACAGAATTTAACACTGTTAATCATGAAAGTGGAGGTGGTGGTGGTGGTGGTGGTGGTGGTGGTGGTGGTGACAGTTGAAGTGGTGTAGGAAGTTATATGGGTCAACTGTTAATTAACACTGTTAATTGTGATGTGAATTTATATAGAAACTAAACTATCAATTTAGACAGAGATTAACATTGTTAATGATGGTAGTGGTGGTTGTGGTGACGACGTGGTGGTGGTCATTGTGGTGACGACGGTAGTGGTGGCGTGATGGTGGTGGTAGCGGTGGTGGTGGTAGCGTCGTGGTGGGGGTGGTGGCCGACTGTTAATTGTGGTGTTAATTAACACTGTTAATTGTGATGTGAATTTAAATAGAAATTAACACTATCAATTTAGACAGAAATTAACACTGTTAATTATAGTAGTGGTGGTGGTGGTGGCGGCGTGGTGGTGGTCATTGTGGTGACGACATTTGTGGCGGTGTGATGATGGTGGTAGCGATGGTGGTGGTATCGTCGTGGTGGGGGTGGTGGCTGATAGTTAATTGTGGTGTTAATTTATATAAAAATTAACAATGTTAATTTGGAACAAAATTAACACTGTTAATTGTGGTGATGACGGCGTGGTGGTGGTCATTGTGATGGCAGTGGTGATGGTGCTGTGGTGGTGGTGATGGCGGTGTGGTGGTGGTCATTGTGGCGGTGTTGTGGTGGTGGCGGTGGTTGTGGTGGGGGCATCGTGGTGGTGGTGGCGGCGGCGGCGGCGATGGTGGTGGTGGTGGCCGCGGTGATGTGGTGGTGAGGGCGGCGGTGGTGGAGTGGTGGTGGTTTAGGAGGTTGTAGGGGCGGCCAAAGGGTATTAACACTGTTAATTTGGGTGTGAATTTAGACGAAAATTAACACTTTAATTTAGATAAAAATTAACACTGTTAATTGTGGTGGTGGTGGAGTGGTGGTGTCGGTAGTGGTGGTGGTGGTGGCGGCGACGTGGTGGTGATAGAGGCAATGGTTGTGGTGGTGGTCATTGTGGCGGCGACGGCGGCGGTGGAGTGGTGGTGGCAGTGTGGTGGTGGTTTAAGAGGTTGTATGGGCCGAAGGGTACTAACATTGTTAATTGGGGTGTGAATTTAGACGAAAATTAACACCGTTAATTTAGACAAAAATTAACACTGTTAATTGGAGTGTGAAATTACTAGTCTCCCTACTATATTGAGATAGCTACTGGAATTTCTTCCCCACCCATCCAATTAAGGAGGCCATGGCTGTTCTAGCGAATCAATTTGAGGTTCCAAGTAACGGGAAATACCTCACCAATTGTCAAGGACGTCACCGGCATCGAGCTTGTCGACTCGCGAGGGGGAATGCTAATTTATTTGGTTCACAAATTCAATTCACAGTGTTTTTTTTTTCATTTTTCCAGCATTTTTGGGGGAAAAAAATCCAAAGTAAAACACAAATTCAAACATAAAATTGCAGTATTCAAACACAAAGAATCAGACAAAAAAGTGAACAAAACTCAAAAGAATCTTCACTTTCTCTCTCTCTTGATCGCTCGCTAAAACGCCACCTCGAATTATACTTCGGAATTGGATTACGAGAGTTGCTTGCATGGTCTAATTTTAGATTTTCGACTTCTTTTTTGCTTCCACTGATGGCGATGGACGAAGGCAACGAGAGCTGCGATAGCAGACCGGCGGATTCGAAGCAGAACCGACAGAACATAGAGAGGGTCGAAGTCTCTGTTTTCGACATCAACGGCAACGGGACGAGGAACGACATAGGAGAAGAACTTCGAGAGAGCGATGTCGATCGGGAGCGCATCGGCGTGGAGAGAGAGGATCGGGGCGGAGACATCGTGGAAGCAGCGAAGGATTTCAGAGGTTAAGGGATCGGAAGGAGGAGGGAGGTGAGGTAGCAGGAGGCGGAGGAAGCGTAGGGTTTCGAGAGCTTGGAGTACTGTTGAGGAGGTGGAGTAATCAGTGCAGAGGAATCGAGTTCGCACGAGCGCGTGCTCGTTGAAAATAATCAACTGGACAGAAATTTTTCCAGTCTCATGCGATTAATTTTATCAACTCAGACAGAGAACCAAACTTCTTTGTAAAAACAAATCATTACCAGTCTCATGCGATTTATGAAATAACGAAAGACACCATGGCTATGTTTAAAACTGCACTTGTCGGTTGGTTATCAGTTCAGTAAGATGCTGAAAACTAGATCCAACCATAAGAACAGAATACCAGGGAGCTAATAGTGTAGCCTTTATATATTGTCAACGGACTCCCCCTGTTTCTCTCAGTGACTTTTATCTACATAAAACACTGAGCAACCGTGCGAAGTTAAACATACCAACGTTTCCAGGCCAACCATATGGAAGTCATTTTCCAGCACACTCTCATCTGGGATTAGCACCACATCGCCAACCTAGAGATAATACCAGATCCTCAATAAGATTGCACAATGGTATTTTGATACAACAAATGCGAGTAACTGGTAGAGACTTGGCCTATGTAGCACCGACACATGACACAACACCGACAAGTAAATTTCAAAATATGAGGATGCAACACATTTGGTGACAAATTTTAAAAAACATTGAAGCATACAATTATAGGAATAGAAACTAAAGAAAGTAAGGCTCTAAATCTAAATACGCAACACCATGTGTACCTAAAATTATATTTAACATTATATCATCCACAAAAGTATTCCAACGAAAAGCATTTCATCAGTGTCTTTCTAACCCATAAACCATCACCCATCACAAAATAGATACAACTTCCCCAAGTTCTAATTAGAACCAACTATTTCATTTCTCACAACTGGCAAGGTTCATCATTCAGTGGTGGGATGTTCCTAGAAAAGAAGGCGTCGCCCAAGCCCGACTTGTTTTACGTGTGTCCGAAGCATTTTTTACAAGCATCCCCAAAGTGTCCAAACGGAAAACATTGAGAAAAATAGGACACTTTGAGTTTGAGTGTCGGACCCGTGTCTGGAGAGTGTCGGTGTCCTATAAGTGGTGTCCGTGCTACATAGGATTTCGCATTCACTGTTCTAGAAACTAACACATTACATATGCATGATGAAAACATCAGACTTGTCCGAAAAAGATGAACGATACATCTTTAACTGTGCCTACACAGAAACATCGCAAAATTCAGGGGTGCAAACACCATGCCACTGTCACTTTGAGCAGTTTAGCTCACCATCATAGAACAAGGCGTAAGGCTGTCAAGTTTGTATTAATTTATTTTGCATAAAATTACAAACGAAGGGCAAAAGAGTGAAAGTTCTCATGCCACCATTCTTCAAAAGAAAATAAAAAATTGACAAAAGCCAGGCAGCACATTTTTCTGCATTATTGTCAATGGTAACTGATAAGGAAAGACAACAACTACATAAGGAATATCAGAATCACTCCGCGCATAGAGAGAAAGCAATTTTTCCATGAATGTTTACCTGACTAACATCCTCCAGAAAAAACCTTTCTGATTCCCCAGAAAGCAAGTTTGGCCGCACCTCTACCACCAATACCACCCACTAGGAAGCACAACAAGGGGAAAAACAATATCAGGTTAAGTGCCAACTTATAATTGACAAACTCTAACATACAAAAGCAAACTGCAGTCTAAATTACTGTCACGGAGTTGGAAAATCACGTGGCAACAGAGTCCCTAAGTACTGCACTTCATCGGAGCAGTAGAGATTGGCTCATTTATAACATGAATTTATATGTTTCGTTTTCACTATTATCGGTCGACATGCAATAGCCATTCAGTCTCAAATTTCATAGGTATATTACATTACCCACAATTCAATATCCATGGTGTTTTATTATTAATTGAAGATGAGAATGTATATGCTGAACTCACAGATACAGTGTCCACCCAAAGCTGTGAGACAAAGCCTAGGCTAAGAGCAGATTGGATGCTTATGACTTGCTTTGCCAACATGTTTGATCTCTTCATCAGTTGTCTACCCCTCCTCGCATTTCGGTCCCCATTTCGCCGCTCTAATTCCTCCAACTTCTGATCACACCCTTCTTCACTTCTAACCAAATCCTCATCCTTCAACCTCTCAATAAAATCAACACCAGACGAAACCGACGCCTCATTAATTTGAGCATCCACATTTGTTTCATTACCCATATAAACCCTGTTTTCGCTCTTCGATTTCTCTTTCCCACGTTTGAGGTCAATTTGCTGTTTTCCTCTCTCCTTAAGCCCTAGTTCCCCACTAAAGGCTGTTCGAATCGAATTTCGACTAGTTTCCATCGAATTTGTCGATTTCGCTGAATTGGCATCGGCTTCATTAGATTCGAAACAAGCACGGGTAAATTGTGAACCCCCATTTCTAGGGGTCGAAATCCGTAGCGTGCACCCAATTGAGGATATGCAACTGCAACTACCAAACTTGGAATTGGGCGATACTGTAATGGAATAAGGTAAAAGGAAAGTTTTTGAAGATACGGCATCACACATGGTGAAGAAAGGGCCTAATGTTTTGCTAGGGTTCCAAAAGCTGGACTAAAACACGTACTCCTAGTCCTATGGAGTTGATGGTTTTGAATTCATGCAAGGAAAACAGGAGTTTGAGGAAAGCTATCGCCGTCGAGCACCAGTACCTACGCCGGTGGTGCTTCAGAGCTCCGTCGCAGAGATGTGGACTATTTTGCTCTCCCGGGAAGACGACATTGAGGATGAGGGGTATTAATGGCATAAATCTAAGGGGAATCCTTAATGGTGCTTTTTAAAATTTTGTCAGACTTGGGCGTGCATTGGTCCACAAAAGTGGACCGGCCCGTAATTTTCAGGGAAAAAGATGGAAAAAAGCAACAGGAAATTACCGGCCGGCCC
Organism: Rhododendron simsii; assembly: GCA_014282245.1. NCBI lineage: Eukaryota > Viridiplantae > Streptophyta > Magnoliopsida > Ericales > Ericaceae > Rhododendron > Rhododendron simsii. The sequence continues at coordinate 158,378 of WJXA01000206.1, read as the reverse complement.
CGTTTTTTAGTTGAGGCCCCTTCCAAACCCCCTTTTGTAATTTGTATTCCGTGCAGCCCCTTTCTAGAGGTGCTTTTACAACTTTGCCCATTTGCCCGTCCAGACCCCGTTTTAAGTGATCTGCCCAGACTACATCTGCTCATCGTCGCTCCTCTTCACCTCCGCGGCCCCGCACAACAACCGCTCTCTCTCGCGGGGACCCTTGCTAGACTGATGACTAACGGAATGACGCGTCGTCGCTGGAGCAGCACCATCGAGTCCTCCAGCTACGCACCGCCGCTGTACACAGTCGTCCCCCTCCCTCTGTCATTGCTCGATCTCAACCTCGCCTATCTCGACGGCGGCAGTTGTTGTGGAGGTGTCGGACGACGAGGGCCGACGAAGGAGAAGAGGTGCTTATCGTCGCGGGAGAGATGATCGATGTTGGCGGCAAAGCTGAGGAGGCAGACGGTGACTTTGATTTTGAGGAAGACGACGGCGGCGGCAAAGCTGATTTGAGCATAATAATTGGGTTTGCTTCTGATTTGAGCCCAATCTGATTTGTGTATTTTTTTTATTTTAGTGTTCAATCATTTCTTTGCATCTGAAAAAATCTGGTTTGATTTGTGATCAAATTGCAACGGGATCATGGAATCTCAGGTCTGCTGTTCCAGAGTTTTAGATCTAATGTTCAAATTTGTGAGTGGAAGGTCGGCAAGATGGCCGGGTTGCATTATTTTGATGGGAAAAAAGAATTCACACTTCTTTTTTTGTTTGGTGTGAATTCTTGGATTTTTGGCAGTACGAATTCACACCAAGAATTCACTCAGAATTCACACCAAAAATTCACCAAGGATTCGCAGGAGGTGTGAATTCTATACAAGGGTGTGAATATGAAAAGATGTGTGAATTCTGAAAAGATGTGTGAATTTTGGATGGTGTGAATTTTGTAAAGGAGTGTGAATTCTGTAAAGGAGTGTGAATTCTGTAAAGAGATGTGAATTCTGCAAAGGAGCGTGGACTCTAAAAAGAGGTGTAAATTCTGTAAATTCGTGTTTTTGTCTCTTTTTTTTTTTTTGTGTGTTTAATTGGACTCGTGAGGTTCTTGCATTTAATTTTTAGAAATTAAATTGCTTTCTGTGTTATGGTTTCCGTGATTGCTTTATCTTTTCGTTTGGTATGATCCACCTTGCAACAGTGAGGGTAATTTGGATGGGTGAATTGTGCGGATGTGGTTTGAGGATGTGAATTGTGCAGATGTTGTGTTAATTTTGTAAAGTGATGTGAATTCTAGAGGTTGAATAGTGTAGATGGAGTGTGAGTTCTGCAAAATTGTGTGAATAGTCCAGACATTGTGTGAATTCTGTGGGTGTGAATTTTTTATGGATATGAACTCTGCAAAGGGGTGTAAACTCACACCTCAAAAAATTCACACTCTAGTATTTGTGGTCCAAGTATTGTTTTTCTAGGTGTGAATTTCTGAAAAAATGTGTGAATTCGGAGGTGGTTTGAATTTTGGGGGTGAGAATAATGCAAATGGGGTGTGAATTTTGGAAAAGGTGTGTACTATGGTCGAATTCACACCTCTTTTGGGCTAAATTTTTTAGGGCGTGAATTCTTGGGGGATGTGAATTCTTGAAAGTGTGGAATTCTTGAAGGTGTGAATTTTGTAAAATGATGTAAATTCTGGGAGGTGTGAATTCTTGGGGGTGTGAATTCTCGGAGGTGTGAATGCTGAGATATGAATTCTATTTTTATTTCTCTAATTTTTTGTATAAATACCCCAAGATCGGGTATTTCTGGTAATTCACACTCTAGAATTCACCTGATCTTGGGAATTCACACCCCATCTTGGCCGATTACACAATTCACACTTCTAAATGCAAAATTAACACCTCTAAAGACGTGAAAAATAAGGTTTTCAAAAGTTATTAAGTAACCAAATCAAGAATTCACACCTCAGTGAAAAATTCACACGTTCAAAAAAAATAGAATTCACACTCAAATTTAAAATTTACACATTCAAAAAAGATACAATTCACCCCTATAAAAAGAATTCACACCCTTCAAAAATGAGAAATCAGTTGAGAGACTCATGGTCTTTACTGAACAAATCAATTCACACCAGGCCGATCCCTTTTTTTGGTGGGGTTTCGTGTCAACCCTTTTTTTTTTGTCAATGTTATTCTGTCAAGATCCTTTTTAAAGATGTTTTTACTACTTTGCCCTTATCAATCTTTATATTTCCAAAATTCACATCTCTTTGCAAAAATTCACAACCCGAGAATTCACACCTCACAGAATTTACACTCCCCAAAATTTACACTCATTTGCAGAATTCACATCCCTTTGTAAGAATTCACACACCCCGAATTCACACCATTTTACAAAATTCACAGCCTTTCTCAAGAATTCACAATCCTTTACAGAATTCACACCCGTTTGCATTATTCACACCGTTAGAATTCACAGCTTTGAAAAAAAGCACAATTCGCACCCAAATAAAAAATTCACACGTTCAAAAAAGATACAATTCACACCCACATCCAAATGAAGAATTCACACCCAATACACACATGTTTGTATAGTTGTAAATAAAAGTGTTGAACAACAAAACAAGAATAGTTGTGTTACACAGTTTGTACACATAAACAAATCTGGCTTGCTCACGACATAAAGGTTGAAGAGAAAAGAAAAAGAAAAAGAAAAACATAGACCCGAAGTTCCTCTTGTCAGGGGTTACAGATCTAGCTTGCTCACCGCCGCCGATTACAACAACCTCTGCCAGTGTAAAACCTCGACGACATCAAGATGCACCTCTCCGCCATCGAGTACGGTCCCTACCTCCAAAACGGTAATCGACATCAACAACTGGTCTCAATCCTAGTACTCGGAGCTTCTGGAGGTGCGCGACGGCGAATCTCTCCGATGGACAACGGTAACGAGAGGTTGACGCCAATAACGTCATAACTAGAGCCAGATGCGTAACGCCGATGCGATTTTCGCCAAGGGTTGGTCGCCGGAGTTGGAGCCGGTGGTGAATGTGGATGCTTTGAAGATGAAGTTGTTGGGCACGGAAGGGAAGGAGGTCATTTGCTAGTCGGAGCCTCTGGAGGTGTGCGAGAGCAAGGGGGTCGCGACGAGGCGGTGACTTGCGAGGATTCTGGATGAGGCTGGGGTATTTTGGGTACTTAAATTAAAACAGGTCTTATGCGGAACGGACTTGACATAAAGTGGGCTTGGATGGACAGACATTGACAAAAGTGGACCGGCCAGGAAGAGCCCCAAAAAGCAATCCCATACTTGGACTTAAACCTGACCGAGTTCCATCCATGGGCACACACAACCTTTCCACTGGGCTAAAGAGCCAATCCATTCATATGACGCTAACTTAAATATTTATAAAAGCATTCGATGGATTTATTTTTTTTGGGTTGAACCGTTACGGGGATTGCTCAAGTCCGATTGTTTGTTGGACTTATTCCGGGCCGGGCCGGCTCTAACTAAAGACCCACTCGTCTCTGTTATTCTCTCTCACTACAAATCAGCCTTTGCCACTCTTATTTTCCATCCCTCCATCGTACCCCATCTAGATGATAACTCCTAATCCGCTATTTTTTTTTTTAACAAATCCAGATGGACCAGATTGCAAACAGTAATTGCGTTCATTAATGGATTTAGTCACCCAAAAAAACATATTTCTTCACTCCTAAAGACCATAAGATGAAGAAGAGGTAGAAAATCTACAATTTTTATTTTTCTCTCCCCACACATTCAGACAAAGATAAAAATTGAGAGAATGATACTAAGGTTTCGCTCGATTCGGTCAAAGTTTACTCTGTCGATGTGATGGATGAATGGAGGCAAGACCTGAACAATCTGGTCGGTCTTGTGCGGGAAGAAGAGGTTGAGTCCGTAATGGTGAGATTTGCAAAACAAGAGTGAGATTGGTGACCTAACCTTAGATTTGCCACCTCTTCAATTGCAGTGGAGAGATAGGAGAGTGAAACGGCAAGTGGGTCTGTATTAATTCAATGAAACAATGGTAATCAAAGAGTCAAGAAGATCTTGAGGGTATAGTATTCAGCCAACATAAATTGTCGTGGCTGTATAAAATATAGTCATGGCTGTACTACTAATATTATTATTTCTAAGAGGAAAGTCCACTTTCACCCCCTGTGGTTATCGCCATGTGCGGATACCTCCCTTGTGGTTTAAAACTGACCACATAACCTACCTGTGGTTTTGAAAATGTGCGGATAGACCCCCTGCCGTCATGTTTTCCATCCATTTTAACGGAGGTGTATCTCACACATCTCTAGAATGTAATCTGAGTCGTTCATAATGTATTAAATAAAGAATAGAGTATCTCTGTAAAAAATCATCTCGATCAGGCATCAATAACCCAATGATCTAATTTTTAGTAAATTCAAATTTGAAATTTTAATTTCATAACAAAATCGATTTGACCATGAGCTTTTCATTTTTTGATTGACTTGAATTTTGGCGTAGACGTAATACTCGTCAAAATTTACAATATCAACGGTTAGGATTTAATTTTTGGTATACAGGATGGTGTGGTTAGATTTAAAAAAGAAGAAGAATCAAGGGACGTGATGGGGGTATAACGGTCTTTTAATATAGTGTCCGTTAAAATGGATGGAAAACATGACGGCAGGGGGTCTATCCGCACATTTTCAAAACCACAGGTAGGTTATGTGGTCAGTTTTAAACCACAAGGGGGGTATCCGCACATGGCGATAACCACAGGGGGTGAAAGTGGACTTTCCTCTATTTCTAATTCCTTATTTCTATGTATGGTAAACTTCATGCTAATTCAATACTAGCTAGTGAAAGCATCTATGACAATTTTATCAGTTCTAATAAATACGATTTATGATTATTGACTGGGCCGAAACATAATATTTAAAAGCTAAAGGGGTTGACTGAAATTTTAATAAAGGTACTGTTCCTGCCGAGAAAAATAGAGGAAACCCACTGGTTTCGGCTGTGCGACATTTGGTTCAATTTCTTTCGCTCCGGAATGTTAAAACTAATACGTAAGCACATAATATATTTAGAAGAGAGTAGGGAAGCAATTAACCTACCTCGATTCCGGCCCGAAAGCTTAAAACGCGATTGTTGGATTTTCGGCTGAACGGAGAAGACAACGGCGCCAGGAACCCCGGGGCTGACAATTTATAGGAGAAAGAAGAGGGGGAGGAAGAGAGGTTGAGAGAGTGTGAGAGAGCGTGAGAGAGAGGAACAGGGTTACAGGGGCGGAGCCAGAAATTCCTGACAGTGGTGTAGCACAAAAAAATTTGTTTCATACTACTTTATAGTAAAAAAAAAAATGTTGAAATGATAAAAAAAAAATTAAGTAGATATTTTTGGGGTTTTTTTTGAGAGAAGTGAAGATATTTTACTTTATCCCTTTTTTTTCTCAAGTTCTAAACTTTTAAATGGACTGGAGCAAATTGTAATATTAAAATGGGATCAAATAAGCAATTTTGAGTGAAAACTATAACTATCTCCATTGTAATTTGAAAGACAGTGAAGTCGGATGCCACCCATTTCTCAAGGTGGCTCCACACCTGACAGGGTAGGTGGGTAGCAAAGTCAAAGAAAGGCTGCTAGTCAAAGTCAATATTTATTATCCTCTACTAATTGTGCATTGAATCCTTTCCAAGTCGGAAAGTGTACACGTTGCTAATGGTGCAAGGGAAAATTTCACGTAGACACCCGACCTTTCACATAAATCGCACACAAACACCTGATCTTTCTGAAATTTCATATAAACACCTGAACTTTTTAAAAACTCATCAATTCAACACCTGACCTTTATTAAATTTCATATAAACACCTGAACTTTCTAAAAACTCATCAATTCAACACCTGACCTTTATTAAATTTCATATAAACACCTGAGTTTTCTAAAAACTCATCAATTAAACACCTGCCGTCACCACTTCGTCTAAAACCAAACGGAAAAAAAGTTAAGTGCTCCAATTTTTTATTTGTTTGAACCAGTGCAAATATCTAGTTTTTCTGATCATTTTATCCTAAAGAATCATAATTAATTTTTGACTCTAAAGCTCTTGTTAATTAGTCATAAGAAAGTCGTAGAATCAAATATCTCTTAGGGCTAACTAATGAGAGCCTTAAAGTCAAAAATTAATTATGATTCTTTAGGATAAAATGATCAGAGAAATAAGATCTTCGCACCGGTTTAAACGGATTGAAAATTGGAGCACTTAATTTTTTTAACCATATTTTTTAATATATAAACGATTTATACAGGTTGAAAAATTAATTGCTCCAATTTTCAATCCGTTTAAACCAATGCAAAGATATTATTTTTCTGATCATTTTATCCTAAAGAATCATAATTAATTTTTGATTCTAAGGCTCTCGTTAGTTAGCCCTAAGAGATATTTGATTATACAACTTTCTTAGGTCTGACTAACGAGAGTTTTAGAGTCAAAAATTAATTATGATTCTTTAGGATAAAATAATCAGAGAAATAATATCATCGCACCGGTTTAAACGGATTGAAAATTGGAGCACTTAATTTTTTAACCATATTTTTTTGATATATAAACTATTTATACATGGTTGAAAAATTAATTGCTCCAATTTTCAGTCCGTTTAAACCAATGCTAATATCTTATTTTTCTGATCATTTTATTTTATCTTAAAGAATCATAATTAATTTTTGATTCTAAAGCTCTCATTAGTTAGCCCTAAAAGATATTTGATTATACGACTTTCTTAGGGCTGATTAACGAGAACGTTAGAGTCAAAAATTAATTATGATTCTTTAGGATAAAATGATCAGAAAAATAAGATCTTAGCACTATTTCAAACAAGTAAAAAATCAGAGCACTTTACTTTTTTTTCCGTTTGGTTTTAGATGGAAGGGTAACGGTAGGTGTTGAATTGATGAGTTTTTGGAAAGGTCAGGTGTTTATATGAAATTTAATAAAGGTCAGGTGTTGAATTGATGAGTTTTTAAAAAGCTCAGGTGTTTATATGAAATTTAAGAAAGGTCAGGTGTTTATGTGTAATTTGTGTGAAAGGTCGGATGCCTACGTGAAATTTTCCCATGGTGCAATGCTGAGCTGAATATTACATTATTCTCATCCACGAGTATTGATCAATAGAGTAATGAAACTGCTCAACTACTAATTTTTTCTCCTGCGAATTCAAAAAACATATTTATCGATATCCGTTAGAATTATTTTTTTTTTGCTAAGCAAAAAGATTTTATTAATCTTTAAAAAGGATACAAAGATCGTTGGAATTGATTTTTTATAGAACCCCATAAAATATTACTCCATCTATTCCAATATAATAGTCTCTTGTTCTATTCTAACCACATAAAAACTAGTTATATCTTTACATTGATAATAAATTTTATATCTAATATGAATCTTATTTAATAGATCTCGATTAGTTCTATAATATACTCCCTCTGTCGCCTTTTTAAAGTCTAGTATTTCATTTTGGATTGTCCCTTAATAAGTGTCCATTTTGTAAAGTTAGTAGGTAAAAGTTGATAAATTTTCTATTTTGCTCCTAAAAGTAGATTCCATTTTGAAAAATTAGTAAGTAAAAGTGTAATTATGATGTATCCGTAGAGGGAAAATAGGAAAAGAGGAGGTAAAAGTTAATGTGAAAGATGTAATGATGATATTTTCTTAATAAGTTGAAATTATGAAGTGAAATATTTAAAAAGGGATGGATGGAGTAATATTTTTAAAATCACATAAAATATTATAAATTATAAGTGTTGAGATAATGATTGTTGAGATAATTATTCAATGTTGAGATAATGATTGTTAGATATTCAAATTCAAATGTACTTCCATGTGTATCCATTGTAACAGATTCTCTTAAATAAATACAACAATCTCAAGCACAAATTGTGTGAGAGAATCTTTTATTTCCCAAATACAAATTCAAGTTGGTATTAGAGCTATGGCTTCCCTGCCTAAATCAACCTCTTCTTCTTCCACCCAATCGTCCCTACCAGATTTCTCTTCTCAACCTATCACTCTCAATAATGCCCATCATTTTATTTCCCTCAAACTAACCACCAAAAATTACCTCTACTAAAAAACTCAAATGGTTCCATATCTTCGTGGCCAAAATCTTATAGCCTACGTAGATGGCTCTTTCCCGTGCCCCCCATCCACTGGTGATTCCCCTTGTCCAAATCAATTAGCATGGACTCAACAAGACCAACTTCTCATGAGTCTTTTAATTTTATCTCTCTCTGAAGAAGTTCTCCCATTATTGTCGGTTCCACAACCTCTCATGAGATTTGGGACACTCTAGAAATTAAAAGTTTTTTGCCTCTGCTTTGCAAACCCGAGTGCTTCATCTCACCTGTTGTCTACAATCCATTCGGCAAAAAGACCGCTCTGTTACTGCATTTCTTCATGGAGCCAAAACATTGGCTGATGAACTCAGTGCTGCTAGATAACCTCTCTCTTGGGCTGAGTTCAATCTTTATATTTTCAAAGGACTTCACTCAAACTTCAAGGACTTGGTCACCACACTTGCTTCTCGACCGGATCATGTGTCCTTTCTGAACTTCATAGCTTGTTGCTCAGTCACGAGTTTCTGCATAATGACACATTCTCCTCTCTTTAGATCTCATCGCCCATTGAATCTCCTCAGGCGCGTTTCACTCAGACTGGTCGTGGTCGTGGGTTCCATAATTGCGGTCGCGATCAGGGCTACCATAACTCCTCTGGGCATCGCCACCCACCACATGCTACTTGTTCATCATCTGCCACTGGGATTCTTTCTCTCCCACCCAACGCTACTCGCATCCATTGCCAAATTTGTGGTCGCACCAATCACACCGCCGCTCAATACTCGATGCTATGATCACTTTAATCAGTGTGTGAATTCTCCTAGTGCTCATTACACTACTGTTGAGTGGTTACTGGATACGGGTGCCACCCATCATGTCACTCCGAATCTTACTAGTCTCTCGACCTTTGACGATTATCGTGTCATGATGCAATACTTTTTGAACTCATGAGACTAAGTCTCCCCACTGTCTTGAGGTATTCTAAACCTATACTCTGATACCAAGTTGTCACGTCCACGATTTTCAAAATAAAAATAATAACATTTCTAAATGAAAATCCATCGCAAATATATACATTTCATACCCAAAAGGTTTCTCATAAACCATTCACAAGAGTACTATCATGTTCAAATAATTACAACTTTGGCACTCCGGTCCCAAATTCCAAATATTCATCAGAAGAAAGAGAGTTTAGGGGTTTACATATTTTCCCTAAGTCAAAAGAATAAATATGAAATTACAACTACATCTTTAAAAGGATTTTACAAAAGATGCCATGGTAATTCCTCCATGTTAGCTTTCAAAAGTATATTCAAAATGCACAACATGCACTCCACATCAATGCCCTTGAGGTGTACCTGAAAATAATGATGTGTTGAGCTGCACTAGCCTAGTAGAGAGTTCTATGCACAAACTATGTATCGATGAATAATCAATGCACTAGAAAGAACATAGTCAATAATGAAGTTTCACAAATGAGCAGGAACATGCGACTGAATGACCAACACAATCCATAAGCACGTAACTCAATAATTTCCAAGGTCCTCCATTTTCATTATGTCAAGTGTTCTCGATTTTATTTTTGGGCATTAAGGACCCTGTGCATCCCGTATTCATTCCTGCATCACACCGTGCGGTGGATCAATAGCTTTCTTGTGCACTTCCAGGCATTTGGGACCCATGCGTCCTGTTTATGGCATCACCTTACAGTGGATCCGTGACTTTCTTTGTATCTTTCTATTTCTTGTTTCTAATTTCACATTCCTTAATAACCTCATGCTCAACATATAACCAATCAATATCATTCATAAAACACACCATAATATCCATAAACCTTCAATTGCATAGAGGACGACGGGACACCTTACTCATAGGAATCGACACGTTTCTTTTGTACCACGAGAATTCAAGATTATAGATTGATCAACGATTCATTTGAAATACGAACAATCGAGTTTCAATCCAATGTGTCGAACATGTCGAAGCCCATTTACCTTCTGCTATATGCATGTGTTACCAGTATTGGGACGTCACCCAAGTCGCGTTCGGATTTGTCCGGCCATGAGGACCCGAGAAGGGTAATTTGGCCTCGCTCTGGTAAACCGTTGATAGACGTTATATTGGTAATGATCCCTTTCATTTAAACTCAAAAAAAAGAAAGGCAAAATCATGACAAAATAATTTGTATGCGCACTATCACTAAATCAACTCAGAATGAGAAGATTATTTAGATCTGATAATTATAGAATTAAAAATTCTGAATCAGTAGAATTTGCCAATGTGCAAGAACAATTGAATCACTGGACTCCTCCAGTTCATCCATCTACAATATATGGACATGGTGTGTTTGAATTTAGAAGTAGCATGGCAATAAAAACCATGGAAAAAACAGAAAGTTTGGAACTTAATGATAAGATAATAAATCTTATGGATCGAAGTGATCTAATTGCTCACATGCGTAATTATAAATATGTGCATATTGGTTTAGTGCAAATAGCCCTAAAACCATAAATTCTTTTGGGAATGAACACTTGCCTCCAAGTCACTTTACGTGATGTTAGATGTAATGATTGGAGATCCTCAATTATGGGGCTATAGAGACCAATTTATGTCATGGTCCTGTTTATTTTAATACTTATCCTAATCTTACTCTATCACTTACGGATAGAAACTTAGGAGAAGTTTTAAATTGTAGAATTCAGACTAGGGGTTATGATTTCTTACATGGATCTGAAGTAATAGCAGTAATTTATAGGATTTGTTATAAAATTATGAATATTGTAAATCCTAGGGTACGACAATTGCATCCTGCAAATCAAACTGTTTTAATAGAAACTAATATGCTGACATCAACTATTGCAACCAATAGCTTGATAAATTGGGAAGAAATCACATTTCTTGAAAATTGGACTATACCTAATGTTGTTCCTCCAAGACCAATTGTAAATCAAATTGAACGAATAGTGCAAGATAATGATGGCACTATTTTCCTGAATTTTAGGAATTCTCAATCAGAAAGATTTCTTAGAAGCAATAGTTCTAGGAATAGTTTCTCTTATACCCAATTTCCATATAGGGTTAGTATCCCAAATACTAGTAGACACTCAACATCTGAAATTTCAGAATCTCAAAATCCACTTGAGGATATTAATTTAGCAGGGATAAGAATATCTCAAAATCAAATTCCACATGGGGTTTATAATAATCCCGTTAATACAGTAGAATCTTCTACTGGTAGCGAAATGGCATTTACGATTAATGATGTTAATAGGTCCCGAGATTAGGAAAGACATTAATAAGGAATTTTATCAACCTAAATACAAAGAATTTAGGAAATGGTACTTCTCTAAATATAATGAGAATCAATTACAGAGTTTTAAGGAAGAATTCTATAATTGGATAGAATACTCAAAGAATATTATCGCTTTTACCCAATGGTTTTATGGAAAATATTATTCCGAATTGGATAAATCCATCAATGTTATACAAGATTATTGTAGAAATTGGAGATCAATGACTGGAACTGTAATAAGTGCAGTTCATCCCCTGATGGTCCCTCTGTCTTTGGAAGCAAATTCAGAATCTAAACCATCTTTGGAAACTGTAGCGTTTGTTAAACGTACAAATACAAATACAACTGTACATGGGAAACTGTATAAGCAGAATAATAAAACCAATTTATATCTCAAAACTATTGGAGATCAATTGATTCGCATCGAAGAACAAATAACTCAAGTAAGTGAAGACATAAAAACATTCCAACTAAGAGATAAAGATAAAAGGGATGAAATTTCTCCTTCAAATATTACACCACCAATTCCAATAGCGGGGTTTAAATTGAGTAATCCAAATAAGAATGTTGAATTGGAACAGGAACTACAAAAAAGACTAAAAGGTCTTTCTCTTAATGTTTTATCTGAAGAAACTGAATTAGAAATGACAAATCAAGAGATTTCAGAACTAGAAAGTTCTTTTCTTCAATCTCAAAATAATAATGTTAATAAAATCCAATATCCCTGGAGTAAGGATTTTCCTTATGTAGGAGCAGATAGGTATTATTATCCTAGGCCAACTCCTCAAGAGATGCTATATGAAGAATTTGGTTATCAAAAACAGATGTCTTATATAGGAAGAACCATTTTATGAATGGAACATAGATGGTATGACCAATTACCAAATTTTTGGAGTAGTACATCAACTGATGATGTATAGTACTATAATAGGTATTCTGGGCTTGACCCTATAGGTGCGGGTTTGTCCCAATGCATGTTTCCTTGGTTAGCATCTTGCCAATCTCAGTTTTGGGTATCGGATTCTCGGACACAGGATTGTTCTTGTTTAAGGATATGATACTGTCAAATCCTTGTTTTTTAATCTTTGAATCTTTGTAACAACTTCAAAATTAATATTTTAAAAAAAAGTCACTTACCCCCAAAAACCACATGTATTTAGCATTTTGGTTTAGAATTTAACAGATTTAAAAGTTAAATTACAGACAATGGACGCTCAAACGGCCCAGAAGGAGAGCAAAACACAGCGTTAAACTTTCTTGCCAAAAATTCATCAAGTCTTTTCATCGAATGCTTGGAAGCCGTTCGATGCATGTAAACCCGTATATATCGAATGGATCCGAACACAGTTGTATCTGAATTTGTTTTCTGAACTTGTGTTCCTCTTTCCTAGGCCTTTCGATTGGAGAAAGTTCAACTAATCGCAAATCCTTTTTGAAAAAGGGGGATTGAATACTTACCGGTTGGTAGTGGGAGAAAACACTAGCTTTATTATAATTTATAACCCTTCTTGCATCAACAGATAATGTTCTGTATTGGGGGGCCTGCAAACCAAAAAGGCTGTTAAAGGAAGGGGATACTATGTTCATAAAAGGTGATTAAAAGTATCGCAATATTCAGTCAAACGAAAATAAAGAGAAAATGGTGATTAAAAAAATTATAAAGAGACAAAAATGAAAATAAAAGTCTATCAGTACCTAAGTCACATAACGCACTGTGCTTGCATTGCGCTTGGACTCTTAATGCTCGCTCTCACAGATTTTTAATAGTTTAGGTTGCGTTTCAAATAACTTTTTACATCTCCTTTCCCGCACGCGCATGCAGATTGTGACTTAGATAAGTAGTATGAATCTATGATGCATGGGATGGGATATGGAAGGTAGGAAACTTCTGCTACCATATGCATGATAGGAGACGACAGGTTAGAATTCGTCCTTGTTAATGACCAGAAAGAAAGAAGAAATTGTAAAGTTTTCTGTGGAAATTGTAAGTCTTTGTAAGAGGCTGCGTCTTGCATTATACTATGCGTGTAGGAATGGGTCCCCTTTTTAGGGAGGGATCGGATCCGGTCAAGTTTTCCCAGTTTTTTTCATTCAGGCCAGATTTGTTTCGGGTGTTTTGGATATTTTATTACAATAAAAATTTACCCGAACAATTTTGTGCCTTTTAAAAAAATACGCTCCGATTCAAAAACTTGACGAAAATGGTCGGGAAAACTTGACAGGATGCCCAATAGTAATTTTCGCAGCCACTCGTAATTAATTTAATCGAACATTGATAATTCTTCTAACAAATTATATTTATCTTATATCAGAATTCATATATATAGACAATCCGGATTGAAGTAGTTCATTTTAATTCCAATCCGAATTCAGATAAATACACAATCCGATAATTCAATTTAATCCAATTTCTCTGCAGAGAAATATATCTGTCAAAAATTTAGGACCAAAATTAAGAGCATGGATAGTTAAAGTGGAATTGTTTTTTATGAGAAGTCTATCGAGCAAATAAAAAAAAAAAAAAAAGAACATGTAAATGTTAAGTTCCACATCGTATAAACAGAATAAAGTTTGGGTCTTAATGTGATATTTGATTTCTCACTACTTGCAAGCTTAGGCTTTTAAGTTTTAACTGAGTCTGAGTTCATCCAACAATTGGGGCTTGTACACGCAAGGGCAGATTAATGCATGGTACAAATTTTCAATAGGTAGTATTAGGTGGCTGAAGATCTAGAGTAGTAGATCAGAATCAAAGGGGACTTTGGATGGAGAGAGAGAGAGAGGGGCCTAATGTACAATTCACACATGAGGGAAAGATTTGTCAGAACACGCGTAAATGTTAAATCCCACATAGTACAAAGAGGATAAAGGTTGGGTCTTAATAGAATATTCGATGGCTCACAGTAGTCAGTAGGTTTGAGTTCATTCAACTAATATTTGGGTCCAACAAGCGACGTGGAATCTATGCAATTACTCTCCAGTAGGTTGGGCCTTCTCCACGCAAAGGCGGATCAATGCACTGCTGCACGAACTCGCTATATTCTTGATGTTACTGGGGAGGACCAACGTGGTGTGGTTGGTTACCCCTCTTCGAACAACAGAATTTCTACGAGATTATGTTGTAGAACTAAATTTCTTTTCTTTCTTTTTACAGTATAGTAGTATGTTTTAGCATAATAACCCCAACTAATAATAGTTAGTTTTTTGTAATCATAGACTAATAAAACTAATAACGGTTAAGCGAACCTTCCAATTGTAAGGTAGGTTTAGGTAAATAGTAGGTCTGATAATTGATTTCTTAATTTTTGCAATCAATGGTCATGCGTCACTTCTTGATGGGATATGCGTGAAAACTTAGGTTTAAGCTGAATGCGTGTAATATTTAATCTTTGCTACTTGTCCAATCATTTATACAAACATTAATATATTTCATCCGTCCCAATTTACTTGTCATTTTTTAGAGTTCGTGCCACTTTTCAATTAATTATATCTTGTAATTTATAATGTTTTAGGTGATTTCGAAAATATTGAATTATAGAACAAATCGAGATCTATCAAACAAGATTCATATTGGATATAAAATTCATTACCACTTTAAAGATATAACTAGTTTTTTAATCTAGTTAGAATATAATTGGGACAAGTAAATTGAGGCGGAGGGAGTAACTTAGATGTTTAAAAACACGGAAAATCCCATGATTATCCTTCCATTCTATATTGAGAGTCTCACTTTCTCTCTCTTGAATTTTATATTGAGAGTCTCATTTTTCAAATAAAAAAAATTAACTACTTCCGTGTATAATTTTTTGAATTTTTTCGCATAGTATTAAAGATCTTGATTAGTACTTCAATTTGGTGCGAAAAAATTCAAAAAATTATACACAGAAGTAGTTGAATTTTTTATTTTAAAAATGAAACGACTTTTTGTGGTGGATTCTCAATATAAGACGGGGGAAGTAGGAAAGAAATACAGTAATATCCAATACTACCCAGTGCAGGCTTGTTTCTCTCAGAAGATTCGGAATTACCCATCCTCCAAAGAGATTTGGTATTAGGGATCTACAATGCTTACTCGCCTACGATCGGCCACATTATTAATCCACCCACACAAACAATGCTTTCACCTAGGATAGGGTTGGCATGATCACAGAAAATGTATGCGAAACGGACTTAAGAAGACACAAAAAGCTACATTCCAAATCAAGTTTAGGTACCAGAAATCCAAAACATGTTTTGATCTTTTTGCAGAAGCTCAACAATTTGCTAACACTTAGTTCTTTAATTTCAAGAAGGTTGGAATTTTACGGGTTGAAGCAGGATAAACACCCATCTTCCTCCACAAGTATCCTAGAGTCGATTAAATTTAACGAACGAGGAAAAAAAAAAAAAAAAGAGTGTTAGTTCGAGGAAGCTCTCTATCTCCCTCTAGGAAGGAATCATAGGAGACTACTTGAAAAAGAGAGGCGGACTCCTACTTGATAATCGCCACAGAAAGATAATGGTAATTCTTCCCTTCAGGAACTGGATAACTCATTGTATCCAAGTATCGGGACTTAATTTCTCAAGGATCATTCTTCCATTGTGCATCTGATTGTTCCAAGACCATAATTATCTCGGTGGTTTTCAAAGATTTGAAAACTTCTTCAGATTCCGATTAAATTAATTACGAGTGGATGCGAAAATTACTATTGGGCATCCTGTCAAGTTTTTCCGACCATTTTCGTCAAGTTTTTGAATCGGAGCGTGTTGTTTTAAAAGGCACAGATTTGTTCGGGTAAATTTTTATAGTAATAAATATACAAAACACCCAAAACAAATCTGGCCCCAATGGAAAAAATTGGGAAAACTTGACCGGATCCGATCCCACCCTAAAAAGGGGACCCATTCCTACACGCTGTTTACATCCTAAAATATGCCACCCAATAGGAAAGTTACACGTGGCACCAAATAGTGTGTTGACCAATCAGAACACATCCTGGTTGAACCCGAGATACAGAGGATTGCGGGGTTAAATGGTGATGTTGTTTTAGTACTATACGGTATCGTTTTGATTGGAACCGACAGCGTTTAGACTATAATTAAGGATGGTTTTAAAAGCAGTCTGATTTAAACCGTTGATTGATCTTTGGAAACATCGAACGGTACCATTGCTGTTTGGTTTATAATGAATGGTGGACATGATTGTAGGGGATTATTCTGAGCCAAACACTAACCCACGTTGCTTGGAAGTGGGAACCGTTATTTAAGCATGGAGCCACGAACACCACGATCGAAGCAAGCAGGAGAAGAAGGGATTCTGGAAATATCGGGATAACCGTTCGAAGACCCCCCTCAACCGTTTTATGTGGCCAACATGGATATCAATCGAAGACGTGGGGGTTCGAAGGCAAGCTCGGCGTCTATAAATAGAAGAAGCAATTGAAGAGAAAGGGACGACAACAAATCCATATCATCTGACAATTCATACAAAATGATTGCTCAGAGATCTATCTTAGATTAGTTTTAGTTTAGAGTAGGATCTTTTTTGTAAGTTGAAGGCTTATTTGCATGTAAGACTACTTTCGATTAAATTCAAGTTTCTTATTTCCTTTAAGCTCTTTCTTACCAAAGAATAGTTGTTTGCAAGTTCGCTTTTGATTAAATTCAGTGTGCTTGCATTTCTTTATTATTCTTGATAAAATCTTAAGAGTGTTTGTATACAAACTTACCTTTGATTAGATTCAGGTTTGTTTGTGTTCAATCATCTTTTCTGATTTCGAAGCGCGTCAATCTTTCATTTGGTTGATACCTTAAGGAAAAATTCTCTTAGTTGAGGTAATCGAACGGATAACACAATTGCCTGATTGAAATTAGTGGTTTCAAATCATTTTGAAAAGAGTAATTTCTTCTTTGAAGTTATTTCTTTTCTGGCACGCCCGCACACAATTATTTGCCAATTGATTTGAGTTAATTCAGCCCAAACAATTTTTGGCACGCCCGGTGGGACCTCGAAGGTACCAGAATGCCAAGGCTTCGAAAGCAGATAGGGACACCTGTTGGTGGTCAAGTGCCAGAGGAACAAGCTGTGCTAGAACAGGCCGCAGAACAGGGAACGCCTATGAATCATGAGTTTCCCCAATTGGCTTCCGAAATGGGAGAGCTCCCTTATGAGGGGCCTTCTTATGAAGTACCTCCTTATGAAGGGCCTCCAAATTCCCAAAAGGGACAAGCCAGTGGTAAAGACCATGATAAGGAAGAAATGTTCAGAGAAATGATGATAGCTTTTCGAGAGATGGCTCAAACCCAAAGAGCCATGATCAAAAGCATAAGAAGTAGGTTGCCCAACTTAGAGGTAACAAGAAACAGTCCAGGAATATTGGGCTAGATGATCATGCTAATTCAACTACTCACCAAAGTCCCTTCGAAGGAAGGCTTGGAGAGGATGTTGGTCAGGGTAGGATAAGGTCTAGAAAGGGTAAGGAAAAAATGTATCCAGAGGAAATACCACAATCTTGGTATGAGCCTTTAAAGCCTACAAAGCCTGTCTTCGAAATCCCAGATCAATCTCATGGGATTCCTATTGGGATTCCAAGAAATGCCAGAGACAGGCAAAGCGTTAATCCTCTTTTCGAACCCACACTTGGGGGATGGGAGGATGATGTAGAGCTAGAACGAGGTTATAGACCTGAGAAAACGAGGGATAACACACAGCCTTCCCGTCAAAGTCTCCCAAATACCAAAAATCCCACCACAGCGGTTTATGGAAGCCATAGGCCTGCTCGGGTGAATACTACGGCTGACCCAATGCAGCAACCTTGGTATGAGAGACTTCCCAGAGAAAACCAAGGGGATTTTAGTACTATAAGGGAAAAGCATAGAGATGACTTGGTAGAACCAAATCCACGGTAGGAAATCAAGAACAAAATTTCCTTGTTGGCAACCCAATACTAAGAGACCAGGTTATGGATCTCATACAAGAAGTTTGTGGGCCTCGAACTCGGGGGGTACAACCTCAAATCTATAGAAAACCATATCCAGAATGGGTTGACACAACATTTCAGATCCCTAGAGAATTTAAGATCCCAGACTTTACTTTGTTTTATGGGGATGGGAGACAATCTTCTATAGAACATATTGCTAGGTTTTCTGCCCAATGTAAGAACTTGGCTCAGAATGGTTTCATGAAGTTGAAATTGTTCCCAAATTCTTTGTCTGGGCCAGCTTTTGCATGGTACACAAACTTGCCTGCAGAATCGATAACAAGTTGGTTTCAAATGGAAGAGGCATTTCATGCACAATTCTTTAATGCTGAGCCTGAAGTCTCTATGGCAGATTTGGCTAGGCTAAAGCAGAAACCAGATGAAAAGGTAGCAGATTTCATATCTAGGTTCAAAAGGGCTAAGACCAAGTGTAAACTCCATCTGCCAGAGGCAGAGTTTGTGAGATTAGCACAGGATGGTTTAGAAAGAGAGCTTCGAAAGAGGTTTGATTCTACAGAGTTCAGGGACTTTGCAGATCTAACCTATAAAGTTGCTAGATATGAATCATTGCTAGAGGAAGATATGGATAGGCATAATTCCTCTTATCCAACATACTATAGGGATCCTAATTATGAAATAGATGCTGCTGAAATTATAGAGCACGAACCTTGTGTTTGTGAGCCCTTAATTCAAAAGAATGTCTCTCTTGGGCAGAAGTTCAAACAAAAGGAAATTACTAAAGTATATTCTTTTGATATATCTAAAGCTGATGAGATCTTTGACTTCTTGTTAAGAAAGAAAATCATTAAGCTGCCTTTGGATGTGAAACTGCCCACAGCGGAAGAAAGGAATGGAAAGACCTATTGCAAATGGCATGATTCTTGGTCTCATTCAACTAAATCTTGTAATGTTTTTCGTGACAGGATTCAGGAACAAATCAAGAAAGGAAGAATCAAATTCCCTGAAAAGACTATGGGGATAGATGCAGTGCCCTTTCCAAAGGTAGAAGAGGTCAATACCAGTGTGCCCTCCTCACTGGCTCGAACTGTCAAGAAATATTGGCAGGACAAAGAAGTACCAGTGAACATGAATACTGTTCAATATGGAAGGGGCAAGCCATACGCTGGCCACCCTCGAGGCATGGGAGCGAGGCCAAGTTCCTATAGGCGAGCCAATGATGGTTTTTCTTTGCAGAAATTCTCAGGTAATAATCACCTGCCTATGCTAGAAGCCTCATTTTTGGAGTGCCTGTGTGTAGGATGCAGGGCCAACTATTTGGTCTTCAAAGACTTGGATAGAAAGGGCGTAAGTTTTTTCCCAAAAGAAATGGGGATGAAAAGAATGGCCCCAGTTCAAGCAAAGCCAAGTGACAGCAAGTCTTGGTTGGCACCAAAAAGGGACATGCCTACTAGCCCTGTTCCAGCTATTCACAGAAGGGAGCTGCCACCTTCGAAGAAGGCTAATGTTGGCCAGACATCGAAGGCGCAAGAAGAGGCCAAACAAGAAGAATTCACCTTGGTGAAAGGGGTTCCTGACTGGTTTCTGAAGCAAGTTAAGCCTGACTTGTTTCAAGGATACAAAGGTTCAAACAGGAATGCGAGCAGAACTTTCAAGCCACCAATTTCGAACTCTGGAAACTGGGTGTTGATTAGGGATCCCAAGTCTCAATTACCACAGATGGTTCCATTGCTCTCAAGAACTCAAAAGAGAAAGCTCCAAAGGAAGTATACGCTCTTCCAGTCAGGAGAATCTTCAACGGGAGAAGAATCAGATAGACGAGCAAAACCTAATCCAAGGTTCGACAGGATTGAAAGGGACCCAGAGGAATTTCGAACCCAGTATCACGAGAGGGAGACTTTGGAAAAGGTTGCCTCTGCTATGCTCGAAGAGGATCTGGATCCACCTTCTCCTAACTCGCTGGCTAGTTATCAGTCTGGTTTGCTCGAGGCCATGGTGGTGGAACAACAGGGGATGGAAGAAACCTTTTCCCCTATGGAGGTATCCACACAAGAATTCGAAAAGAAGGTGCTGTGGGACCGAAGCAGTTAAACCAATCAAAGAAGTGGCTTCGATCCAATTTGGAGATCAGCCAGAAGTACAAGTTAATATGGTCTATCCAAGCTCTATGAATTTCTTCTCAAATGGTCAGACGTTCAAAGATCAAGATACTGCTTGGTCGAGCTTGCGAGCGAGCCAGAGAATTCTGAAGAAACTCTGAGTGATAAGGAGTTAAATATCATATGCAACGACTGTGACTTAAAAGAAGTATCTCAGATCGAGATGGGTAAGAACTTGGTACGTGAAATTGAGCAGAATCAAGAAAGTTTAGAGGTAAGCTCAAAAGAAAGTGCTTGTTTCGTGTCAGATTCCATGTCCGACGTCGAATACCCCCTGGTAATAGATTTAAATTATGTGGAAATTTCATATCCATTTAAATTACCTACTAATGCAATGAGACAACATTTGCGTCCATTGTATATCACTGCACACTTTGATGGAATCCCACTTAATAGAATCTTGGTGGATAATGGGGCTGCGGTGAACATTTTGCCTTTCCAAACTTTAAAAAAGTTAGGAAAAGGAAAAGCAAAATTAATCCCAACCAGCACATCCATTGCAGGATTTACTGGGGAAAGCCAACATGCCAGGGGAATCATTTCCATTAGATTGGCAGTAGGTGGAATAGAAACTGATACCGTTTTCTTTGTAGTTGACACATATGCTAAATATAATGCTTTATTGGGAAGAGACTGGATTCATGTTAACGGATGTATTCCTTCCTCTATGCATCAGGAATTAATGATTGTTAAGTATGACAAAGGCAAGGAAGTGGGTGTCGAAGGAGTCAAAGCTGATCCACATCCATTTGCTGCCACGGCAAATTTTGCTGAAGCAGAAATGTACAAATCGGATGTAGTTCCTCTGAGTGAACTACTTCAAGCAGCCACCCATCCAACCAACGAGATGGAACTGGGGGAATTGGCAGAGCTAAAATCGAAGCTGAAACAAGCTGTTGACTATGAATCAGACACCCCAAAAGATGATGCTGCTTGGATGTGAATCCAAGAAAGAGGCTGAAGAAAAAGCCAACTCATTGGCTTTAGTAAAGTATGTTGCTCTGGGGGTCGAACAGAAGATCCAAGAAGAGAACATATGGGAAGAGGTTATGCAGAACAATAACCCTCATGTGCAAGAAATCCAACTCACTTCTGAGGAACGGGTTGAATCACAAGATCTGTTGGAAGAAGTAAGGTTGGGAGATGCACAAAACCCCAATCCAGTGCTTATTAATAAACAGCTTGAGCCTGGTATGAAAGCTGCATTGGTGGCACTATTGAAAGCCAACAAGGAATGCTTTGCATGGAGTTACAAGGAACTACCTGGCTTGGACAGGGGATTGGTGGAGCATAGGTTACCTATCAAGCCACAATTCAAACCTGTGAAACAACCAACCAGGAAGATGAGTCCAGAAACTATTGCAGGTGTTAAAAAGGAAATGCAGAGACTTCTAGACGCAGGTTTCATTAGAACAGCCAGGTATGTTGAATGGCTATCTAATATAGTTCCAGTCCCTAAAAAGAATGGAACTATCAGAATCTGTGTTGATTTTCGAAACCTAAATACTGCGACTCCTAAGGACGAATACCCAATGCCTAATGTGGATACACTTGTGGACAGTTCTGCTGGCCACAAGATATTATCCATTTTAGATGGGCATTCAGGGTACAATCAAATCTGCATAGCAGAAGGAGATGTGCATAAAACAGCATTTGCCTGCCCAGGTAACATTGGCATCTTCGAATGGGTCAAAATGCCATTTGGGCTAAAGAATGCTGGGGCCACATATCAAAGAGCAATGAATACTATTTTTCATGATTTAGTGGGAACTTTTCTGGAATGTTACATAGATGATATCATTGTGAAGTCAAACTCTGATGAGGATCATCTACAACACTTGGAAAAGACATTCCAACAAATGAAACGCTATCAGCTGAAGTTAAATCCAGAAAAATGTGCTTTTGGAGTATCAGCTGGGAAGTTTTTAGGGTATCTAGTTCACAGTAAAGGAATACAGGTTGACAAGAACAAAGCTAAGGCCATCATTGAGGCTAAACCACCTTCTTCTAAGAAGGAGTTGCAAAGGTTTCTTGGTCAATTAAATTTCCTTCGAAGATTATATCTAATACTGCAGGGAAAACTAAAATCTTCTCTTCTTTGTTGAAACTGAAGGAAGGGGAGGAATTCAAGTGGTCAAAGGAGCATGATGAAGCCTTCGAAGCCATTAAAAGATACTTAGCCAACCCTCCTGTATTGGCGCCTCCCATTGAAGGAAAGCCAGTAAAGTTGTATTTAGCTGCAACACAAGATTCAATAGGTGTTCTGTTGGCTCAAGACAATGAGGATGGCAAGGAAAGAGCAGTTTATTACCTTAGTAGGTTTTTAAACTCTTGTGAATGCAAGTATGCTGCAGTAGAGAAACTATGTTTAGCTTTATTTTACGCTTCTAAGAAACTCAGGCATTATATGTTGCCTAGAATAACTTATGTTATTTCTCAAACTGATGTAATTAAGCACATGCTTTCTAAGCCAGTGCTTAGTGGGAAGATTGGGAAATGGATAGTGTCTTTAATTGAATTTTGTCTTGAGTATGTGCCTCAAAAGTCAATAAAGGGCCAAGCATTGGCCAATTTTTTGGCCGATCATCCAAATGAATACAAAGCACCAACAACGTTGGAGGCTAGTACAGTTGAAATCAGGCCATGGAAATTATGGTTCGATGGATCAAGAACTATTCAGATGGCTGGAGTGGGCATAATTCTGGAATCCCCCCAAGGTTTGAAAACCAAATATGGTTTTAGACTCAGTGAGGGACAATGTTCCAATAACCAGGCAGAATATGAAGCATTGATTATTGGACTAGAAATTTTGCTTCAATTAAGGGTTAGTGTTGCTGAAATCTTTGGAGATTCTCAGTTAGTGATTAACCAACTAAATGGACAGTTTAAATGTACTAGTCCAGCGCTGATAATTTATTATCAGCATGCTAAAGAGCTGATGGATCAATTTCATATGCTTACTTTAACTTATATTCCTAGGTTCTTTAATGAAGAGGCTGACGAAATAGCTCAAAGAGCGTCCGGCTACAAAGTTTTATCAGAAGTTGAAAAGGAATTTTGTCAATTAACTTTGAGGAAATCCCTGCCTATGTTACACAATAGGTTGACAGACTTCGAAGTATTAAACGTCAATGCTTTAACCCATCGAAATGCTGATTGGAGGCAAGCATTGATTGAATATTTAACCAAGCCAGACAGCGTTGCAGACAAGGCAACCAAATTGAAAGCAATGAACTATATAATGTATAATAATGAGCTATTCAAGAGAGGAATGGATGGTCTTCTTTTGAAATGCTTGAGCAAGGTAAATGCATTTAAAGTAATGGCTGAAGTGCATGAGGGAATCTGTGGAGCACATCAAGCTGGCATAAAAATGAGATGGTTAATAAGGAGATACGGGTATTATTGGCCCACCATCCTCAAAGATTGTATAGATTATGCAAAGGGGTGTCAAGCCTGTCAAAAAACAGGTCCACTCAAGCATTTACCAGTCACAGATTTGCAATATGTAATAAAACCGTGGCCCTTTAGGGGATGGGCTATGGACATGATTGGGATGATTTATCCTCCTTCATTGGAAAAGCATAAATTTATCCTAGTAGCTACTGATTATTTCACAAAATGGGTAGAAGCCCAAGCCTATCAGGAGGTCAAACAAACCACGTAATAGATTTCATAAAGGGAATCATATACAGGTTTGGGAGTCCTCAAACAATAACAGTGGACAATGGTTCCATATTCGAAGGACGATTGGTAAAGGATTTTGCCACGAACCATGGAATTTCATTAATATATACTAGTACTTATTATGCTCAGTCCAATGGTCAAGCAGAATCAACTAATAAAATTATTAAGAAGGGGATCCAAAAAATGGTGGATCAAAACCCAGAAATTTGGCATGATCTGTTACTTGATGTGTTATGGGCATATAGGAATACAAAAAGGACTAGTACAGGTACCACACCATTTGCATTAACATATGGGCATGACGCTGTGTTACCCATGGAGATCACTGTAAGATCCCAGAGAGTAGCATGTCAGAATGATTTAGACACAGGATCTTATCATCAGGCCATGCATATGGAATTGGAAGATATTGATGAGGCTAGAATAAAAGCCTTAAACCAGATTATGCTACAAAAAGCAAGAATAGCCAGAAGCTATAACAAAAGAGTGGCTCTTCGAAGCTTCGATGAAGGAGATCTCGTATGGAAAGTTATCCTCCCTATTAGGGATAGGAGAGTTAAAAAAGATGGATTAGGAAAATGGGCACCAACATGGAAAGGGCCTTTTCAAATCCATAGGGTTTTGAAAGGGGGAGCTTATCATTTGAGAAATTTGAATGGTTATGTTCATCGAAGGAAAATAAACGGAAGACATCTGAAAGTTTATACTCCTTCCATATGGGAGTCCTTCCACAAGAGGTAGTGGAAATAATTTGGTTACACACATCGATGGTTCTGACTGGTTGATTTCGTGTTGAGTGATTTGATGCTAAAAAACTTTTTTTTACAAAAAAAAAATTTTACTTTTTTAGCATTTGAAGACACAAACGAGTCACCATACTACTAATCGAAGCTATAAAGAATCGAGAATAGCCAAGCAAGAGTTTTCATTTCATTAGTAAAAAAAAAGACCCAAGCAGGTCTAAGTACAAAACAGACCCAAATAGGTCTGAACAAAAAAAACAGACCCAAGTAGGTCTGAACAACAAAAAGACCAACTCTGGTCCAAAAAAAGCAAAATGAAGACCATTGGTGATCTTCATAGCCCCAAAGGAGAATCTTCAAGAGGATCCTCCCTCTGGGGGACTTTTTGCCTCATGAGCCGAGAGGACGGTCGAAAGATCATCCCAGGTCCTAGCCAAGCAGAGGCGTGAAGCTGTTTCCACACACACCAGCTGGCTTCGAAGCTGAGCGATCTCACTTCGAAGGGCCTGGGACTCGGCGTGGACGTCTCTCTTCAGCTCCATGATCATGCTAGTCAGGTTGGCCAATTGACTAGTAAGATCATCAAGATTTGGACGGTTTTCAGCCATGTTGTTTGTTTGAAAGAGATGCTGTGATCTATCGACGTTTAGGTGTATTTATAGCCCAAAGAAATACGGGGAGTCCGCCTCATTTATTACTATTATTAAATGGGTTGCAGACGCATGAAGCCCAGAAGGTGAAGGGTTTGAGAGCGTTAGGCGTCATACGTCAGAAGTATATGATCTTTTACAACTTACGAGGAGACAGCTAAGAAATTACTGATGAGCTAGTTGAAACGATTGGAATTACACTAGATTAGTTTTCGAAGTATCAGCACATTTCGAAGCAGGAGTAATAAATAGACATGGAATAAAGGAATACAGCATTGGAAGGAGGATTTCCGTTTGTATTTTCCTTCATGCTATCATGTTTTCATTAATAACATTAAATAGAAAGGGATGGCTAAGAACACCAGTTTATTGGTCAAAGCCATTAGAATAAAGATCGATACATTGGCAAATAATTTCTGTGCTCATAACAGTTACACAGAAGGTTACATTGGAGAACCTATCTAGAGCATAATAGTATCATGGAGGAGGATCTCTAGGGATCAACCAACTGAGATCCAAAGACTTGAACCCAGCTTCATTGGGACTTGATTCTATTCTCCCTACAAAGCTCCATTGGTAGGGATATAGAGCTCAAAGCCCATTCTTGTCTTCGAAGCAACAGCCCAGTACAGGCACATCATGAGTGTTGATGTGTCTATACCTAAGGGCTTTAGGGTTCAAGGGAAATATCATGAGGGTTGATGTGGCTATGTTTCGAAGCTTTTCTTCACAAATACAAGATGAGGCTTCATGATAGTTATCTTTCTTGTAGCTTTACTTGAAAGCTTGGTTTGAATGATACCACAGGAAGGAGAAGTGGAGAAGATGATCTGTAAGTTTTTTCTTTCCCAGAGACCTCTATTTATACTAGTAGATAGTCATTAATGACTCTTTAAGATACGGTAGGTGAGAAGTTGGCACAGTAAGCTTTTAAGCAATAGGAACTAGTGTCAATCTTAATTACAGTTGTACTTATCCCAGAATTGAATTGAATAATAAAAAACGTACAAGCTGTGTGAAGTTACAAAAAGGGGCTTATTACATCACGAATAGTGGTTAGTAGCTCTCGAAGAGAATTAGAGTTAGCATCCAAAAGTGAGGTATGGATAGCTTTTCTTCTCTGTTCCTTTCGAAGAAAAGGAATAAGCTGTGGAAGCGTTGATTCATCCCGTAATGCTTCGTCTTCAAGCTCTGGAAAGCCATTCGAAACTTCAGCTATCTCTTCCCTGACCTTCTTCATTTCTTCTTGTAACCACTTCATTTTCTTGTCAAGTTCTGAAAGTTTGTCCCTTCGGGCTTGATAAAGAGACAGACGAGAAGCAGTCTCAAGTGCTTTGGCCTCCAATTTGTTGGTTTTCTCAATAGTTGTGCCAATGCTTTCAGACAAGAAGTGATTATAAGCAATCAATTCACTAAATTGTTTGAGGTGCTTTTGAAGAGTGAAGTTGATTGAAGAAGGGAGTCCTTGGGAAAGGGACAAGGCCTGATAACATACCTCGAAGTGGTAAGTTAAACTATGATCAATCAAAGTAGGAAGTCCCAAATGATTTAAAGATTTTAGAAAACTTTTTAGTGTTAGAACTTCTTCCTTTGAAGGAATATGTTTAATCTTAAAGGAAGGTAAGTCAGAGGGCATGGAAGGGCTCAAAAGTTGCTGAAGGCTTTCGAGAGAATTCGAAGAGGAAGGGAGGATGGGATCAGCAATCTGATTACAAAATTTTTCCAATTGACTCTTAAAAAGGGATATATCGAAAACCACTAAGGGCAAGTCAATTGGAGCAGAGGAAGATGAGGGATGATCTTCAGGAAAAAGGGCCATGCCTATTCCCTGCATAAGATTTATAAGTAGGTTAAATAGAATGTAAAACAAGGAAAGAAAGGTATGATTAAGTATCAAGAATACCTGATCTGAGGAGGAGATCAAACTGGAGCCTTGATCCTCAGCATTTCTAAGAATATGGCTCTTCGAAGCCAAAGTAGGGTCCATCCTTAAGGGTCCCTCCCCTGAAACCGATAAGGAAGTAAAGGGGAAGTCTCCCTGAAGTATGGGAAGTGGCCCCAGAGTCTTCGAAGGAGCCAAACTAGCCACTACCTGTGCAAAGGTTGGCTCAGTAAGAAATGACAGCAAGGCGTGCATGTCAAAGTCTTTCTGTGTAGAAAGAGCTTGAACAGGGGATGCCTGTAATAAAGCAAAAGAAAGTTAGAGTAAATCTTTTCATAATTCGAAAGGCGAGTATTCAGGAGATACCTTGTAAGGGGCAGCTGCTGATATTGGAATTAAGGGCTCTATCACTTCTTGTTGAGGGCAGGGAACAAGAGCTAGGTCCACCGCCTCAACAGGGGATACAACCTGAGCCTACAAAGAAGTTAGCAGCAAGTTACGAGCACAGAAGACATATGAGAATGTATGCAGTTTAAACTAGCTTACCTCTTTTGGGGAGAAAGACTTCTTTGGAGAAACAGGTCTCTTGGGAGGAGTTGTTTTCCTCACATAGCGGAGGGTCTCCTTCATCTGTCTTGTTTCACCTGGTTCGAACTCAAGAATTAGGATTACAGTAAAATCCTCTACTGAATCGTAAATGAGGAAGGAATTTACCCCTTGAGGCCAGCATCTCTGTGTCACTCTCTGTCTCTTCATCACTAGAAGAAACCTGAGGACCACGCTTCCTGGTGGTCCTTGTCCTCTTCGAAGCTGAAAGGAAAGGGGTAAGAGGGTGGCTCGAATAAATGGTATGGGGTTTTAAAAAATTAATTGGAGGAAAGGAAACCAACCTGGAGGTGCAGCTGAGGGCTCAAGATAGTGCTTAGTAGGAATTACTTCTGTAGGCTGGGAAGTAATCTTTCTCTTCTTCGAAGCACTTTCTGGAAAAGAAGTGGCACCTGTAGGATGAAATGCAATTAGGTTTGGTTTCAGCAAAAAAGAAGAGATGTTCAGAGATAATTACCTCTTTTTTGTGTTACCCTCGTAGGTTGTCTTCTTGATGGAGAAGGGGGAACGACCATTGCTATTGGGGAGGCTTCGACTGGAGTCAGTCTTTGTTCAACTTCGCCTCCAGTAATGTCTTCGATCCCTCCAGCCAAACCAAATTCATTGTCAGAGGAAAAAGATGACGAGTTATTTTTTCCTCCATGCCCAAACTCAGACTTCTCGAACCCAATGTGGGCTAGAAACCGTTTGAAGGGTTTAATCCCTGAGAGGAAGGAGCAGTTAGAGTGCCACCAGTTGTCAAATGCAGGGGTGGTGCGCACTTCAGGTTCCCTGAACTCCTGAGTCACTGTTCTCCTCAATGCATGTCTGGCTTGGGCAAACCCCGTCAGAAATTGGTCAGCCATGATCGGTGATCGTTCAGACATACAGATGTTGGCGAGGCCACAGTAAGGAGTGGGTATGCCTTGAACAAAGTCCAGTTGCCTAGCAAATTGTGCAGGGCAATATACCTCTGCATGTGCTATGGACTTGAGGGTATTCGACGAGGAAATGAAGATCTCTCTGCTTGTAAGAATGTTGCCCCATGCTTGGATAGCTCGAGAGGATCTTCCCCGTTTGTCTGCCAGGATGTCGAACAACCATGTTGGCCCAACAAGAGTAGGGTATGGATTGGGCCACTCCCTATCTGAGGCTAGACCAGCAAAAAAGCAGAGGTAGTATACCAAAGTCTGTGTTGTGCTATCCTCTGGGTGAACGTAGTTGTCACCATGAACATTGGGCGCCTCGACGACACCAGTAAGGGATGTGGGTGTTTTGAAGGGACCCAGCTCAGGAAAGTAAGCATGAAGCCAAAGTTGAATAAACCATTGGGGCCCTCCCTGCGAATGGTTCAAACCCTTCTGGTAGAAGTCAAACCCAGCTTTGTAGACATGACCCAAGAAGTAGGAGGCGAAGTCAAACTCTTCTCCTCTAGCAAGTGCCAGTGCCAATGGAACAAATTCATTCATCACTCTTTTCCCGGAGTGGCAGAAGATGTGTTTGCAGAGGGTGTAAAGAATGTAGGCAAAAAACTCTGTCTCGGTCACTTCTCCCACCAATTTCCTTTCTCTGTGGTAGAACTGGGAAAAAGCCCCGTTGGTGGCAGTCAAACGAGTAAACCCCTCGGGAGGATGGAACTCCTTGGTAGGGTCGAATTGGGGGCCATACGGAATAAGCCCCAACATTTGGGTAACATCCAGAACTGTGGGTGCCATCATGCCACAGTTAAAGCGAAAGAAGTTGAAAGATGGGTCCCAAAAGGCCAAGGCGGCCTGAATCAGAGAAGGATTTTGTGGGACCCCCCTTCGAAGGAGGGTAATAATTCTTTTTAAACCCACCTTCTCTAAGTCGTCCGACTTCGCAGCCAACATACGGGTGGTCCATATCTTCCAATCCTTGTCCAATGTGGGCCAACAGGGGAAGGATTTCTTTGGAAAATTTTGCCAATCCTGGTTCGAACAAGCCCGGATTTCAGCATCCCCCAATCGAGGATAGTAGAGAGAAAGGCTAGCAGGGATTTCTCCTATGAGTTGAGGGCCTAAAATGTAAGTACCTTCTTCGCTAGGGTTTGGAATGAAGACCCTGGAATCGAGATAGGGCTCTTTAGTCGGTCCTGGTGTTTGTCCTGACACGAACCGTCTCAAGGCCAAAGAGGGAGTAACATGTTCTCGGGCTGCTGGATTGCTGGAAGAAGCCATTGATTCAGTTTGGGTTTAGCGTTGATGACGAGGAAAAGGGAGAGGGTTTCTGTTCTTGGGAGTGTTGAGTTTGAGAAAGCTTGAACGAATAGAGTGTAAGGGGTGGTTTTGAATCAATTCCGCTTTTATACTCCTGCAGGTGGGCCAGGCCTGTAGTGGGCCCGTACTCTGGGGTCCGCTGGGGTTAGTTTTTTCTCCTTAGTAGAATTTCTTATTATTAGAATTTCTATTTTAACAATAAGCCCAAGTCCAGCGTGTTGGAAAAAAAAAGAAATTTCATTGAACAAACCTACTGGATTACAAAATTGAAATTTACGTATTTACAAAAGGAAAAAAGCAAAACAAGGGAAATTCTAGTTCCTATGAAAGAAGCACAAATTAGACCTTCGAAGGGTTTGGGTGCTGAGCGGTTGCTTTTTTATTCTCAAAATAATGAGGAAAGGACCAAGTAACAAGGCTATGGAACTTGTTCCATGCAAACTGGAGGAATTTTAGCTCCATTTTCCTCATGTCCTCTTTGGAGTCTGACTCCAATTTCTTCTCCAGCAGGGGCCTGAAGCGGAGCACCAAAGCTTTGGCTTTCCTTCGAAGCCGAGCCTCTTTTGTTGGACGCTTCATTTGTTGCCTTTTGAAGCGCCTTCGAAGCTTTTTGTCAGCATGGCCAGGCACCACTTCGAAGGACTCAGTAGTGAAGTTATGAATTTGGTCATGCAGTTTTTCAATCCTATCCTTAGTAAGAGCATAGTCTTGAAGGGATTGATCGAAGCAATACGCAGCAGTATTGGCTTCGAGCCATGACTTAATCACTGGTAAGAAATCCAGGAAGCAGTGGATTTGATAAGAAACCGCAGAAGGGATGGAACATAGCACCAGTGTTTCACAAGCCCATTTGAAATTGGTGAGTGAGACTTGTTCCTCCAGGATATGGATGTCCAGAAAGGAGAAAGCTGCAAGAAGCTGCAAAGCTTTGCTCTTGTCAGCAGAGTAGATGGAATAACCATATTGCCATTGGAAATGAGGGGTGTTAATGGCAAGGTTATTCACCTCATTGAACCAGTCGGGCTCTTCAGGAAGAGGAGTTAACTTGTTGGTCTCTTCGAAGTCAGCTGGGAAGTGTGGGGTTTGCACCTCTGTGAGCCAGAGGGTTTTTTGGGTTTGGGCCATGCGTTTGAAGTCGCAATAAGGAGCCGGCCCAAGATAGTTTTCTTCCTGTTTGAGGAAAGGAGAAAATTTGAGAGAGGAATAAATGGATTCGAGCATGCCCATGTGAACGGTATCGTTCCCACTCAGGGGCAGGAATTGACTCGCAAAAAGGGTTCGAAAGTGATGGAATTTATGAGGTGTGGGATCAGGCTGATCGAACCGGACCAGGATGGTGCCAGTATTGGTATTGGTAGAGTTTTCTTCCCATGAGCCCCAGTTGGACCCATCGAACGAATTCGAACGGGTTAAAGAGGAGTCCCAACCTGTGGTAGATGGGTTGGGAGTATGGAATGTTCGATCCGAAAGGATTTTGCTTGCTAACATTCGAGGAGAGTTTGGAGGAGACATATGAGGAGAAGGAGTTTGGCAATCGAGATTGTCCAAGATAAGATTGATTTCTGGAAGAGAGTCCATAAACTTAAGATTCCTTAATAAGGGGAAAACTCAAATTCGAAGGGGTTTATGAGGGGTAATGTAATTTGTTAAACCCTATCATTAACTGCCATTTATAGGGAAATTATTGTAGCTATCTTTGGGAAGCTCAATAGACGTGCATGGGAATGAAACCCTGTCAAGCTTCGTGCATCCGAAGTTGAAGGGATATGGGCAGAGAACGTGTGCCATTAACATTTATTTAGCATAAATAAAATGTTAATGCGGGGGGTGTGTTTACATCCTAAAATATGCCACCCAATAGGAAAGTTACACGTGGCACCAAATAGTGTGTTGACCAATCAGAACACATCCTGGTTGAACCCGAGATACAGAGGATTGCGGGGTTAAATGGTGATGTTGTTTTAGTACTATACGGTATCGTTTTGATTGGAACCGACAGCGTTTAGACTATAATTAAGGATGGTTTTAAAAGCAGTCTGATTTAAACCGTTGATTGATCTTTGGAAACATCGAACGGTACCATTGCTGTTTGGTTTATAATGAATGGTGGACATGATTGTAGGGGATTATTCTGAGCCAAACACTAACCCACGTTGCTTGGAAGTGGGAACCGTTATTTAAGCATGGAGCCACGAACACCACGATCGAAGCAAGCAGGAGAAGAAGGGATTCTGGAAATATCGGGATAACCGTTCGAAGACCCCCCTCAACCGTTTTATGTGGCCAACATGGATATCAATCGAAGACGTGGGGGTTCGAAGGCAAGCTCGGCGTCTATAAATAGAAGAAGCAATTGAAGAGAAAGGGACGACAACAAATCCATATCATCTGACAATTCATACAAAATGATTGCTCAGAGATCTATCTTAGATTAGTTTTAGTTTAGAGTAGGATCTTTTTTGTAAGTTGAAGGCTTATTTGCATGTAAGACTACTTTCGATTAAATTCAAGTTTTCTTATTTCCTTTAAGCTCTTTTCTTACCAAAGAATAGTTGTTTGCAAGTTCGCTTTTGATTAAATTCAGTGTGCTTGCATTTCTTTATTATTCTTGATAAAATCTTAAGAGTGTTTGTATACAAACTTACCTTTGATTAGATTCAGGTTTGTTTGTGTTCAATCATCTTTTCTGATTTCGAAGCGCGTCAATCTTTCATTTGGTTGATACCTTAAGGAAAAATTCTCTTAGTTGAGGTAATCGAACGGATAACACAATTGCCTGATTGAAATTAGTGGTTTCAAATCATTTTGAAAAGAGTAATTTCTTCTTTGAAGTTATTTCTTTTCTGGCACGCCCGCACACAATTATTTGCCAATTGATTTGAGTTAATTCAGCCCAAACACACGCGTAGTATAATGCAAGACGCAGCCTCTTACCGAGAAATTCTGGAAGAAGACTTACAATTTCCACAGAAGACTTTACAATTTCTTCTTTCTTTCTGGTCATTAACAAGGACGAATTCTAACCTGTCGTCTCCTATCATGCACGAGTGATTACCCGTGCCTAAAGGCACGGCACAACACTCTGATTAAAAAAAAAAGCACCACACAACACTTTTTTATTACAACTAAAAAAAATTTATCATTCCCTTTCAGTGATCTTAAAAGACCCAAATGAAAAATTTTATAATTTATTTTTTAAAATTCTCTTCAAATAGTATAAACTGAACTGATTTCTTCTAAGAATAGTTTCACAATAAATAATACCATACTCATTGAAAAAGTAGGAGCACATACCCAAATGAAATTTGTAATTAACTTTTATGCATAACCATTCGTTAACAGATATCACGATCAACCAATACTTATATCACACCCTGTATCCAATATAGTTCAACCAACAACTAATCCAAAAAAAAAAAAATGAATAGTTTTAAAACTCCACTTCCCGTAAGTTCACGAATGATATTTTTTTTTTAACATTGAAAATGATTCTTGCAATGGAATGCTACACACTTCTACCAAATGGTATAAAGATCACGGTCCAAAAATTAAAAAGATTTCACTTTTTGTAAAAGCATAAAAATATGTTATGGATTATAGTTTTAATCTCAGTAATACGAAAAAACTGAGATGGAAAGATTTTTTAACCTCAGTAATCTAAAAAGTGAGATTATAACTTGAAGAATAGATCTTATTCTCAAAAAACTGTGATTATATATGAAAGAATATATCTCGTTTCAAAAAAAACTGAGATGAAAAGATTTTTTAATCTCAATAATCTAAAAGTGAGATTGAAACTTAAAAAATAGATCTCGTTTTTGAAAAACTGAGATCGTATATGAAAGAATATATCTCATTTCAGAAAAGCTGAGATAAAAAGAACCTTTAATCTCAATTATTTAGAAACTGAGACCGTAAGTTAGAAAATACATCACAATTTTTTTAGACTTGAGATGAAAGCTCTTATATAGGAAATGTTGAAAGTCGCTTACCCCTTAATCGACTTCGCGCGCGCAGTACCCCTAAATAAATGTCACTCTCAACCATTCTACAAAACAAATTTCGTCAAAAAATGGGGTACTTTCAGCGATGAAAATATATTTCGTCGCCAAATGGGTACCTTTGGTGACAAATTTATGAAGGTTGTGTTTTGTCACCAAATGTATTTCAAGTATAACTCTATGCTCAGAACTCCATTAATTAATTGAGATAATTCAAATTGGGTTTGAATAATAACGCAAAGGGCTACAACTTTCATGTTTATCAAAATTTCTAATTTTAATATTTAAAGGTTCAAAATAATGTTCGAAATATATTTTAATGTTAAACGTATATGTTATATATTAAATATTTCAATTATATATTAAAAAGTGTGTGTGGTGTAGTTGGTTGAAGCTTCTATGCAAAACTCAAAAGACTTAGATTCAAAACCCAACATAATAAATAAGGTGGGATTTTTTCCATTAGAAAAACGCCACTTTTAATCTCTGGTTTTTTAAAAAACTAAGATTATTACTCTCTAAACAACCACGGTTTTATAATAAAACTAAGATGTTAATCTATTAAAGGTCACGGTTTTGTCATTTTTAACAATGGTTTTTATGTTTTTAGTCACGGTTTTAATGAGTTTTAATCACGGTTTTTATCCTGTGATTAAAAGATAAGGATTTTTAGCTACACCTTGATAGACCACGGTTTTAAATGCGCGATTAAAAGTGAAAGATCACACTAAATGACCGAGGTCTTTATCTATTTTTGTAGTAGTGACAACTTGAGTTTTTTTCCCCCTTCAAATCAAAGGAATGCTACAGGCCTACAACTTAGACAAATTATCAAGCACTACTACTTTCAATCATGCGTCCAAGAAATAGATGAAACAACTTGTTACCAAAAATACTAAGTTTATTCTTTGACTAAAGTTTCTATAATGTTCTTCTATTGTTACCTCAGTTGATGGAAGAAAGGAATTGAATAGAGTTTTCTGATGGATGAGTGGACAATGCACAACTCCCCAATGATAGAGTTAAAGCTTGACAATAGGGAATAGAAAACGTTTTTGATAATAAAAGGCTCGTTGTTAAATAAAGGAAAAAAATATGTTTGTCCGTAGAAATAGCAACATTGCCAAAGAAGTAAGGAAAGAAGGAGGGAGAGGACAAATTTATTAAAGAAGTTGATTGAATGGCTATAACATATTGAAAATTTGATCAGACGACTGGAGAGGTGCTCTTGTTTATATGTGTAGACAAAAACCGATCTGTTTTATAATATAGATGGTAGCAGAAGTTTCCTACCTTCCATATCCCATCCCATCCCATCCCATGCATCATAGATTTATACTACTTATCTAAGTCACAATTCGTGTGCGCGTGCGGGAAAGGAGACGTAAAAACATATTTGAAATGCAACCTAAACTATTAAAAATCTGTGAGCGCGAGCATTAAGAGTCCAAGCGCAATGCAAGCACAATGCGTTATGTGACTTAGGTACTGATAGACTTTTATTTTCATTCAGATACAATTGTGTCCGGATTCATTCGATATATACGGCCTTACATGCATCGAACGGCTTCCAAGCATTCAATGAAAAGACTTGATGGATTTTTGTTAGTTCTCCTTCTGGGCCGTTTGAGCGTCCCTTGTCTGTAATTAAACTTTTAAATCTGTTAAATTTTGAACCAAAATGCTAAATACATGTGGTTTTTGGGGGTAAGTGACTCTTTTTTTATTTATTAATTTTGAAATTGTTACAAAGATTCAAAGATTAAAAAACAAGGAATTGACGGTATCATATTCTTAAACAAGAACGATCCTGTGTCTGAGAATCCGATACCCAAACTTGAGATTGGCAAGATGCTAACCAAGAAAACACGAATTGGGACAAACCCGCACCTATAGGGCCAAGCCCAGAATACCTATTGGTCCAAGCCCGTAACATAAAAGAAAAAAACCCTAACTCTACCAACAGCAACCGAGCCGCCGCCCCCTCCACGACCGGCCTCCACTAGCAGCCTACAGCCACCAACAGCAGTAGACCAACCATAGCCGGGGGGAGGGGGGGGTGTGTGGTGTGGGGTTAAGTGACTTGAAGCTCCAACTTTCCTTTTTTGGATGTTCCAAATTGATTGTCCACTTTCTAAAATCAACAACAAAAAGTATCATATTTTCCGTTTTTGCCCTCCTTCAAATCCAATTATTGGTTTTGCATCTTTTGATTTGAATTCAAATTTGAATTCCTTCTTTAAAACTTTTGGATGCCACCAAGTTTGCTCCCTCCCTATATTACCTATAAATTGGAGCCAATTTTGCCGCCTAAAATCTTAGGATTTGAGGGCCAAAAATGGAAAGTTTAAATTTTGTGCATCTAATAATTGAGCTCTCTTAAAAAGTTGGAATTCCGGAGCGAGACTCACAAATTGGAACGGATGGAGTAGAAGAAAAGAAGAACACTTACCAAGAAGCGTAGCCATTCTAATTTCATATCCAAGAGAGCTGTAAGCAACAGCCGGCAAGCTAGAATGAAATAATCCAGGATAACTATACATGTTCACAAATACACCAGCAATCCAACGGGGTCATGGCTTAGTTAGTTCATTAGGCCGGAGACCAAGTTATCAAAATAAAATGAACACACCCCTACATGGATGTAAGAGGGGCAGGGTTGGATAGTGTTGTTAATAGTTTGCAAAATTAAGAGATATTTGGAACGATTTATATATTTGCTCTAATGAGGCTAAAGATTCTTGGAGACAATTCTGAGTTCGTAACTCTGACCAAGAGATAGAAAATGTCGCAAAATAGCGGCCGTTGTCAAGGCTTGGAACTCATTTAAGGGGCCATGTCCACTCCTTACTCAAATCTCAACTCAGATTCAAATTCAAATTTGAGTAACACTCAAACTGCCCTCCAGAATCTTTGCCTCTTAAAAAAATTGGTTTCGAGTCTTTTGACCCATTTTTACCAAAATGAAGAGAGACCATTCTCATTTCAAAACCCGTTTGTTTGTCCATGGGATAGGAGGACTACTTCGGTGTTTTTCTCTTTTGTAGGATTTATAATCAGGGGTGCTCCATTCATGAGTTACTTTCTCTGATTGAAAGACACTGTAAAGCTAATACATGCATCTGATAGGACAAAGTGAAAAAGATGATGCTTCCCTGATCAAAGATCTCATAACTTGTTTGAGAGATACATTGATTTTGTTTCTTCAATTTGCAACCTTTTTGCAGGTGTGGAATACATTCCAGATCGATTGAGGTCGACTACGGGAACTTCTCAAGTCCATCAACATGGTTGAACCGACTATAATAGTGGCAATCATTACCGCTGCATCTCTGATATATACATCAACTATCAAAGGTTCCTCTGATGACATATTTGATGCTTAGCTACTCATTCTTGTTACGTGTGTGTGCATTGAACTTTTTTTCTATTTGTTTGTGAAGTTCAGAGATGTGATTACAACATGCTACAGACCTGTGCTCATGGTTATCAACCTTTTTAGAAAATGATTTCTTCCAATTAAATTGAAGTGAGATTTGAAATTTCTGTTTCTCTGAAACCGAAGATAATAAAGTCGGTTTATTATGTCTATCAAGTTCTTTGGAGGGGGATTTGAAAATTTGATTTCTCTCCGAGATCAATGTAGTTACAGTTTAACATTACAGTCTAAGGCAAAAATTTATGGTAGCGTCAAGGATGCATTGCATCAAACTAATCTTCTCCTCACTAATGTTAAATCATTTCCAAACACTGCTGGCATCATCATATTGGAAAATTTCACCTATTTTCAACAGAAACTACAATATTTCGATTCTTGACTGGTCGTTATGTCGGTTTTGTTAATAAAATGAAAGTTTGAACTATAACGGAGAGTTACGATGTAACGCCCCAGGCAGACCACTGGCCTGATACCTTGATTTTGATCCACAAGCCACACCACATGGCCCCAAAGCTTAAGCCCAAGGTACTAGTAGTAGCCCACAAGGTTTGTTATAAGCCCAAGATCATCCATGTAGACTTCCGATGTGGGACGGGGTGTTACATACGACCTGAAAATTCACAAGATTGCAATACAATTGAATATGATAATGATTGTACCTTTTTCTCATTTTGCAGTAGTAAGTGATCAACTTGGCAACCACAAGAATACAGGTGAGTTTAAGAACAACACTGGGTACTTGCTTTTTTTTCCGTGGTATTTTTCTACGGTATGGGTTGTGGCTTATCTGTGGGCATGTTACCTAAATATGCATAAATGTACATAAGAGTCACGGGTACCAATCACTATTCATTTACTGCATCTTAGTCCGATGGTTTACTATCTTTCCAATTTTTCATAAACCAGTAAAAGAAGTATTAGCCTTCATGAATGCATGTACGTTAAGCTCTCAATAGAAAAGGGTACTTCCAACAGTTTGACCCGGAATTTCAATCTTATTTAGTGCAGCCTGATGCATTAAATTTGACAAGATTCTTAGAATAGTACTTCTTACTCAAGTGACCGTTCCTCTTCCTTGTATTAATTTTATTTGCAGATATGTCAGAGGAAAATGCACTATCTCCCCAGAGTGAGTGCTGCAGGTGAGGGCCTCTATTGTCTTTTAATTGTGTGATGGGGTTTTACTCTAATTAAGCAAGCTGTCGGACCATACTCAGGTGTTTTATCTTCTCATCACCGGATAGTATTAAGTTAATACTTGTTATCGCTATCAATAGTTTTCATATGTTACAATTGATGCAATTATATCCCAGTACCATAACTACAAGCATCTACTGATTTCATTATGAAAATTTATTTTTTGTTGGAAGAGTTGTTAATTTTATGTGGATATAGATGCATTTATGGGTTATGTGTCCAAATATTGGGTGTGATGCAAGCGGGAGTGATGTGTTGGTGTGTGAGCAACCAATTTGTGGTTTGTGCATGGCAAACCCACAAGTTCCTATGCATATATGAGTAAAATTAAGAAAATTAAGCCGTGTCATCTTTTGGGGTATGCGTGCACGTGACTTTGTTTGAGGTGTGTGGAGTGCACATGTTGTATCTTAAGTCATACGTGTATAGATGGTTTTTTCATGTACAAAGAAAAAGAAACAGAAAGGGGAAGGGGAAGGCAGGTCAGGTGGGGGGGAGAATTCCCTTACGAGCCTTAAGCAAACGTGAAGGTGGCTAAAATGAGAAGTTCTTTTGGGGGGCAAGTTCAATACTGAAAGGGTAGCAAGGAATAGAAGAGAAAGGAAGGCTAAGATGAGACAAAGGGAGTAAACGTAAGGTGAAGAGAGAAGGGTATGTGGAAGGTGTATACAAAAAAATTTGTAATTATTTAAAGAAGTGGGGAATGGCTTTTCAATAATTGTTTATTGTTTATATTGGGTTGGTGGCGTAAAACATTTGATTTTGTTATGTTTTGGTCATGGTGCTTGAGGGTCCGGGTCAAGGGGACTTTCCCATGGCGAATCCTCTCGTCAGCTGTATTGATGATTAAATGATTACCTTTATTTTACATTTTTCATGACATTGTGGCATCGCTTCTCTAATGATAATAAAAATATGAACTTTTTATGTGGTTTCAGTCTCGTCTCCAAAGTTACTGGAACAAAATGTGACAGAAGGATGGATAGAATGGAAATGGACGCTAAGTCTCTTCAGAGAAGGATAATAATTATTCGTGCAGAAGGAATTGAGCTTGATAAAAGGGCAAATGAAGCAGTTAGCACTTATGGAACTAATGTTCTAGTAATAATGTTGTTTCATGGCCTCGGCTCCATCTTTCTCCAATTAAATTATCCCTACTTTGGGACATCGGTCTCAGTTTCGATGGTAGTTTCATTCTTCTCTACATTTGTCGTTGCTTATATAGTGAGTTCCAATAATATCGAGAAGATATCTGAAAAGGAGAAGGATCTTCAGAAGAGGCAGAGAGAGTTCCAGAGTGATATCGTATTTTTTGGAGCTCAAATTACTAAGGCCTATTCGGATGAAGAACTTAATACCTTAGCTAGCATTGGGGCACTTGGAGAAGTTTTGAATGGGAACGGTTCACTTACTAGGGATGCTCGTGCCTTGCAGAGTACCATAGCTAGTCTTCTTGAGATGTCATCTAACTCAGAAAGCAATCGTATGAAGTCGCTTTTCCAGGTTAAAGTTTGCGCAATCATGTATGGGCTAAGTTTTCCCATGATGGCATACTACTTACTGCATTGTAAGTATTTCTTGATCTCTTTGTTTGATTTCCATTTCTGATATTAGCTAAAATGCACACAATCAGGTATAAAAGTATGTTGTTTCCGACTTCCGATTTACTTAATTGGGAAAGGAAATTTTTCATAAATGTTTTGGAAACATTTCAGAAATATTTTGCGGCTGGAACATAATGGAAATGTCAAAAGAAAATGGAAATTTAAGAAAATGTGATTGTTTGAAGGATTGATGTAGCAGCTCAATTGTTTTGACATGTTTCGTAGAATTTCACCATGTTTTCGGTGCATTTCAGAATGTGTCGGTATCGATAGAAACCTTGAATTTTAAGGAATTCCATTGGTGGTTTCTTTTAGTCTCCAAAGAAAGAAAAATGTTTCAGCTGTTTTAAAGGAAACGAAATTCTGTTCCTTGCACACGTGGTTAACTATTTTAGAATTTGA
>WJXA01000206.1:0-115000 GCA_014282245.1 Rhododendron simsii | reverse complement strand
CTGCAATATTTAATTTTCCTTCACTGCCAAGATAAGGATACAAACCTTGATGTAGAGTGATATCACAAGTTGGTTTCTACCATGCTGCTACTATTGCCCTTTTGTTACCTCATTTCAATTCAATAGTTATAGAAATTATTTTTGGCCTTTTATTTGGTTAAACTATCTTAAGATGTTTAGTAATTGGTATTCTTAATTGGTTCATAAAAGTATCCCATGAGAAACAAAAATGATATTAATAATCCCAGCATCTAATCTCATCTCAAACAAATATATTCATCACCAATCCATTCTCACTACCAATCCCAATCATAATCCCATCTCCTTACGAATCTCACCCCTCTAATACTTTTATCAAACGAGGCCTAATAAGAGAAACAAGACTGCACTGGGTATGGATATTGCTGTATTTCTATTTTCTATGATGGGATTTCTCCGTGTTTTGAAACATTATGTTATTATTCAGACTAGGCCCGTCAATATTGAGCCAGATCCGATCCGGATCCGACTCCGATAAGACCCGGATTTGATCCGAATTCGATAAGACACGAATCCGACAGTGGTAATCCAGATCCAAATCCGAAAAATTCGGATCCGATCCGAAAATCCGAATATGATCTGAAAACTTTTTTTACATCAAAAATTTTAGCAAAAAAAAATATTTTCCGAAAAAAAATTTAAAAAATAAAAAATAAAAAAATACAAATACTAATACAACTTCTTAAACATTTTTTTTTCAAAATAAAAAATTTACTGTTTTTTTTTAAAAAAAATTTAAAAAAATAAAGTTCGGATTTGGATTGATAACGGATTTAATCCGATCCGATCCGTTCCGATCCATATTTGAATTACCAGATTCGGATTATCGGATATCGGATCAACGCTATCGGATCCGAATCCGGATCGGATTTTTCAGATCGGATCCGGATCGAATCCAGTCCATTGACAGGCCTAATTTTAATCAATGAATGTTCTTATTCAGCTGAAATCACAAGAAAAAGGTAATTCTTTGGATGGTGCATTTGGTTCTTTAGAATGGAACAGACACAAGAATAGAATGTGCAGGTTGCAATAGATTGTTTCCCATTTCCATGTTTAGTTGGGCTTAGTTAGGAATTACCATTCACATTCCTGTTCCAGTCTCAATATCCTACTTGTTTTTATACACTACATTTCGTGTGGCATAGTGGATTTTAGTGTGACATTATACGTACTCTCTCCACCCCAAAATAATTGTCCTGAAATTTTAGGGTCATATCTTGAATAATAAATTTTTTGAATTGTTTCAC
The DNA here is from genome assembly GCA_014282245.1 of Rhododendron simsii. NCBI lineage: Eukaryota > Viridiplantae > Streptophyta > Magnoliopsida > Ericales > Ericaceae > Rhododendron > Rhododendron simsii. Next base: position 113,711 of record WJXA01000206.1, on the reverse strand, counting down.
ACCATTTAAATAACTCATTGAATTAGTACATAAATTTTTTCAAAATTATCCACGAAATCACTATAATACTAAAAAATAAGATGCTTTTTTGTGATTGAATAATTGGATAAAAATAAAACAAAACCTAGAGTAATTGAAATATATAATGGACCTGTCTCAAAGGTTATAGTAATGATTTTTGGAGCTGCAGTAATGATTGTCGCAGATGCAGTAACGATTGCCGCGGTCACAGCGGGATCCATCCTCTATGTTGATAGACTTGAGAAAGTCGTTCTTGTCAAGTTTTTGAGTATTTCCTCGGAATATGCAAATCCTTTCACCCTGTAGGAAATTTGACAAGGGACAAGAATATTAGTTTGTTCTTATACAAGGTCTATAGCATTGTAACGAAAAATCGATTTTTTTCCCCTCAAGCTAAAGTCAGTAGCGATTAGGTGTAATTATTGAGGTTTGAACTCCGATCAAATACAAAATAGTACAAAATCCCTGCTATTGGGCCACCACTCCAGGCAACTTGCATCGTTTGCTCATTCATGAAGGATGGATATATGTTTTAAAAGAATTTCACAAAGATTCACAAATTATTGGTGTAATAAAGGGGTTTCCGACCATAAATTCTTAGTGAAGACTTAACCAATCTCACCCCCTCTATTTGATGAGTACATTGTAAAGTGTGAATCTCAAATTGGATTGAGGAATTCAGGAATGTTAAGTATTTTGACACTATAATTTCGAAATTAACAAATGCTTGGTGAAAAATGTTTTGAAAAAAAAAAAAAGCTCTAATTTTGGAATCTTGAAAAGCTTAGGCAAAGATCGAGTTTAAGAGGAAAAAAAAAAAAGCTCCAATTTTGCTTTTTGTTTTTTTTCCTTAGCGGAGTAACTGCCCTATAGCTAAGACATGGACTTGACTGCACAATCCAAACCTCCGAGGGAGCTAGCGCGGCCACACCGGTAACGTCCCCCACTCACTCTATAGAGTACTCACCCAATGGAGAAACGAACCCCGGACCTTGGAGAGTACTCTCAAAGCCTGGGCATCCGCCCAAACCACTAGGGCAATCTTACATATCTGCATGTATATATATTACAATAAAGTTTGTGATTTTGACACTCCAAAATTTGATAGAGGGGCTCCAAAATTGAACTGTGTTAATACACAAAACGACGTCGTTTTGAAGCCCCTCCATCAATTTTTGGAGTGCTAAAATCAATTTTTTTACAATAAACGTGTAGCAATATTTTTTTTGGGATAAACCAACGTATAGCAATATTGGTTGCCTAAAGATGAATAATGGGTAAAAGGGTGATCTTTGTATCTTTCTCAAACAGGCATTTGAGGAGAGGAATATTTTATTACCAGTTGGAAGCCTATGTTAAAGAAACAGAGCATACAGAGTGTATTTATATGCAACCATGGTCAACCTTCGGCAATGAAAAAAACTGGGGAAACTAAAAGGGGGACCCATTCCTACACGCGTAGTATAATGCAAGGCGCACGCCTCTTACCGAGAAATTCTGGAAGAAGACTTACAATTTCCACAGAAGACTTTTCTTCTTTCTTTCTGGTCATTATCAAGGACGAATTCTAACCTGTCGTCTCCTATCAAGCATGGTAGCAGAAGTTTCCTACCTTCTATATCCCATCCCATGCATCATAGATTCATACTACTTATCTAAGTTATAATTCGCGTGCGCGTGCGGAAAAAAGGACGTGAAAACGTATTTGAAACACAACCTAAACTATTAAAAATCTATGAGAGCGAGCATTAAGAGCTCAAGCGCAATGCAAGCATAGTGCATTATGTGTGACTTAGGTACTGATAGACTTTTATTTTCATTTTTTTCTCTTTATATAATTTTTTTTTAATCACCATTTTCAATTTATTTTCGTTTGACTGAATATTGCGATACTTTAAATCACCTTTTATGAACATAGTATCCCCTTTTTTTAACAGCCTTTTTGGTTTGTAGGCCCCAATACAGAACATTATCTGTTGATGCAAGAAGGGTTATAAAGGATTCAGGCCCGGTTCCGAAAACCTTTTTAAAAAATAAGTATTTATTTTGTCACTTCTCATTCAAAAATAAGAAGGGTCATTCCACAAAATCCAAACATAAAGTTTCTTTCACATTTTTAAACTCAAAAATAATGTAAATGAAAAGAAAAATTCAATTTTTTTTACACTGTATTAAAGATCTCAATGAGATCTATCAAACAAGATCCATAGTGATAGGAAAATTATTTGCGTAAATACATGATTTTTGAGCTTGAAGTTACCTTATACAAAAAATAAGACTGTTGCTATGATAATGGGCGCCGGCGGAGGGAAATCTTACCGGCAGCCGCGCCGGGCCGTCTCTGGCCACCGGACGGCCGATCCGAGCCGTCCAAAAATTCTATAAAAAAAAACCGAGGGGGCTCCCGCGGGAATCAACGGCATCCGAGGTGTGTAGGGTGCTTGATCCGAGCACCCCTGTTCCGTGTATATATGAAGCCCCTCGGTTTTTTTTTATAGAATTTTTGGACGGCTCGGATCGGCCGTCCGGTGGCCGGAGACTGCCCGGCGCGGCTGCCGGTACGATTTCCCTCCGCCATCGCCCATTGGTACCTATATAAATTCTGAAAAATAAGCACCTCTTTCTTATTTTTTGAGGAACAAGCCTTCTTATTCAACCAAAAATAAGTTCTTATTTGGTTTCTGGAACGCAGCCTCAATCACTCTTTTCTCCCACTACCAACCGGTAAGTATTCAATCTCTCTTTTCCAAAAGGATTTGCGATTAGTTGAACTTTCTCCAATCAAAAGGCCTAGGAAGTAGGAACACAAGTACATAAAACAAATTCAGACACAACTGTGTCTGGATCCATTCGATATATATAATATATACGGGCTTACATGCATCAAGCGGGCTTCCAAGCATTCGATGAAAAGACTTTATTGGGATTTTTGGCAAGAAAGTTTAACGCTGTGTTTTGTTCTCCTTCTGGGCCGTTTGTTTGCCCATGGGATAGGAGGACTACTTCGGTGTTTTTCGCTTTTGTAGGATTTATAATCAGGGGTGTTCCGTTCGTGAGTTCCTTTCTCTGATTGAAAATGCATCTGATAGGCGATAGCAACAGATGATGCTTCCCTGATCAAAGATCTCATAACTTGTTTGAGAGATACGTTGATTTTGTTTCTTCAATTTGCAACCTTTTTGAAGGTGTGGAATACATTCCAGATCGATTGAGGTCGACTACGGGAACTTCTCAAGTCCATCAACATGGTTGAACATAATAGTGGCAAACGGGCGGGTCTGGGCGGGTTGAAACAGGTCATGGGTTAAATATGGGCGGGTCGAATATGGGTCAAAAAGTAAACGGGTTGAAACGGATTGGGTCAAATATGGGCCAAGACAAACCCAAACCCGCCCGACCCGACCCGTTTTCCTTTCCCCCCCCCCCCCCCTTTTCTTTTTCCCCCCTCTCTTCCCCACTCCTGGGATTTGTCTCAATAAGGGGATTCAAAAAAAGTAAAATTTTATGATTGAAACTCAATTTTTTTTGAATAAAAATGAAGCAATTAGAGGCTAAAAAAACTTTTAAAAAAATCAGGTTTTTACTCTTTTTTTCCATTTTCAAACAGTAACGTAATTTCAACGAGGAGTCAGAGACCGCTGATAAGCACCCAATAATGCATATTCTTGGTGCTTAAGTCCTCTAGCATGTTATGTTTATACATATATATTGTCGTTTTTATGCGATGTTGCACGTAAGGTGTGCTTTTAGTAGTTTCAGGTAAAACGTGTAAATAAGGCGTTTGGACGCCAAGGAATGCTCCGAAAGCTTCCAAGTACCCGAAGACCCTGTCGGCCCCCTAAAATCTGTCTAAGTATGGAAAATTGACTTTCTGAAAAAGTTTTGATTTTCGAGATAAAAAATGGCGGTAATTGATCCTTGAATTTTTCTAAGAGTAACTTCAAAGTTGCAAGGTTTAACTTAAAGAGCAAGGTCATGTTTTGAGCCATTTTCTCTTGAGAAAAACGTGCAGTTTTCCATTTTGTACTAAAAGTGGGGGGTTGACATTTTGATTTAAATGGAATCTTGAAATTCTGGTAATGCCATTGTTTCCAAATGGGGGGTACTTTCTTATTTTCATTAAATAAATTAAAGTAAAGGAAAGGTAAAAGAAAGGTTTAGAATGTAGCCTTTACTTAAGTTTAGAGAATGAAAATAAGTGCTGAGAAGCTGTGAAGTGCTGGGAGCTGTTTGCTGAAGCTGAAGCCTCAACCTGAAATCTGCAGTTTTGAAGAATGTTATCGATAACATTCTCAAAGGTATCGATAACATTTGCCACATTTTGGTCCACAAATTGTCCAGACCTGAGGGTATCGATAACATTTTGTTGGAGTTATCGATACCAGTTTTCTCCGGGGAAGAAATTTGAAGGATGTTATCGATACCTTTGCTTTTGGTATCGATAACTTTTGTCGTCTGCAGATATTTTTACTGCTTTTTGGACTTTCCATTTATGGAATACTTGCCACTTTTGGCAAGTTCAGGGATATTTTGTGAGAGGAAAGGCTGAGTTGTATAAATACTCCCCTCTCTCTCTCTCTTAGCACAAAACTACTTTATGTCCTAGTTTATGTTCTCTCTCTAGTAGAGAACTCCATTAATGTCTTTTCAAGTTTTATGTCATTTCCTTCAAGAACCTTGGTAAGTCTTAGTTGTTTGTTAATTTCTCGTTTGTTAATGTTGTAACTACGCTTTAGATTCTCCTTAATATCAAGTTTATTTCAATTTCTATCGGTTAATCATGTTTTCTTCCTTAAGCAAGCTTTCTAGTCTTTTCATTATGTGTGAGTAGTCGTTTAGGCTCGGCCATGGGGTGAATAACACCTTGTGACTTTGGTTAATCTTGCCTTTCTCAACATAAGACTTGAGGTATGGTTTGGAAATGTGCGTGGTTCGCCTTTTATGTAACAAAACTTGTCGATGTTAACCTCCGGTGATCATATGCTCGCTCATATGGTTCCGTGAGCTATGTCTCGCCTCGTGTTTGCCAAAAGAACCAAAGAACTTGCTCGCTTTCCAAACTATACTTCTCGTTCTTAACCTTGATATTTGGTTTGAATTCAAGTCTTGGCGTTGTTAATCTCCGGTGATCATGTGCTTGCTCACATGGTTTCGAGAGCGATGTCACGCCTTGTGTTTAGCTTGTTATTCAAACTCTATTTCAAGTCTAACCATTTTCACCGCTAAATCTTCCGGTTGATAGCCTAAGCCGTGCAATTCAACTGTGTTTTCATTGAGAAAGGTTGGATGGCCTAAGTTATGGGTGTTAGGAGCTTCTAGGCCTTGCCGCTTGTTTAATCTAGTAAAAACTTATTTTCTAGTCTTTTTCATAAGAGTATTTCTCACCTTACAAAGGAAAATCAAAAGTTGGCCGCCTAAACGCCACAAATCCTTACATCTACAATCCGAACAAGCTATATTCGAGCTCCCTGTGGATCGACTCGGACTTTCTCACTATACTATCCAAATCTTTAGTTGTAGTCCGGTTAATAAATAATTGAATTTGACGGCCGTTTGGTAAATTTCAACGACTACCGAAAGGGCTGCAATCAACCGCATTAGAGAATTGTCTGAAATATGATGATTGCACCGATTGTACAATGAGTTGGGTCATATATGGGTCAAGTCATACCCATTTTCCCTTTTCTCCCCGTCATACAACCACGTAAACTCCAACACCCCCCCCCCCCCCCCCCCCCCCCCCCCGGTTTTTTTCCCTGCTTGGTTCCTCAAAAAGCAAATGAGAAAAATAACAGTTTGAAGATTTTATTGTTTTGATCCAGTGCATTTTACGGGCTGAAGAATACTAGGAAGTTTCTAAGCTGTAGGATCAACGTCCATACTTTGTTAGAACTGAATTTTGCTTTCGGTTGTATTTTTTTCCTTGCATTTAACAGAGCCAAGCTAGGTTGCTTTATTTTTTTTTTACGTCCGGGCATAATTTTTTGAATTTCTTTGCAACACATTAAAGAGCTCATGGAGTACTTTAATTTGGTGTAACGAAACTTTAAAAATGATGCTTGAAAGTACTTTTTTTTTCAATCCAAAAATTGCACGACTTTTCGTTGAGGCAGGCAATTGGGGACGGAAAAAGTAGTTAACTGGTGAATTTGAGTCGAACCTTCGAATTAATAATTTAATTTCGATTGAACTTTCCTACTCAATTTCTGCACGTACGCTTTTAGAGCTGTAGCAAAAAGTAGCATTGTGTAACCAAAATACCACTTGTCGAACTAATTTTCCACCATTTGTCCTAAAAAATCAATTGATATTATGCAGAATTTGAATTAAATTTTTCCACGAACTAAACTTCACTAGTATTATTTTGGAAACAACGACAGGAAGTCAGCTCGAAGAAAACAATAATATATGAGGGGAGTTTGTTGAAAACGGTTGCTCTCCCTATCTCTAGAGAAATGTGTACAAATGGTTGTGCGTAAGAAGATAGAAAAATACTATGAGAGTTTGGGTCTCTAAAGGCCAACCCATATTTGACCCATTTTTAATCCATGTAAATATGGGTTTACATGGGTTGAACCCATATCAACCCATTATAAAATATGAGAGGATTGAATTGGGTTATAAATGGACAGGTTGGACGGGTTTAAAAAATATTGGTTGAGATTGCCACCTTTAGTGGCAATCATATACCACTGCATCTCTAATATATACAACTACGGCCAAAGGTTTCTCTGATGACATATTTGATGCTTAGCTACTCATTCTTGTTACGTGTGTGTGCATTGAACTTTTTTTCTATTTCTTTGTGAAGTTCAGAGTTTAGCGAGTTCAAGTCGCAAGTCATAAGCATGTGGCCGAGAAAAAAAAAAAAAAAGTCATAAGCATGTGATTACAACATGCTATGAAACACGGACACCTCTAGAGGTCGAAGTATCGCAATGCTGAACACGGGAACACGACGGGGACACGTATGGGACACGCCATGGCGTGTCCCATAATTTAATTTAAATTTTTTTTGGGACACAGGAGGACACTAATGGGACATGGCATTGGCCAAACTGTAATTTTTAAAATTTGGGGGTCAAATATAATTTTGTAAAAATTGGGGCCAATTTATAATTTTAAAAAAATTTCTGAATGTCAAACTATATTTATTTATTTTTATATGAATAAATATACACATGGCATGTCCCCCGTCATGCTCGTATCCCCATCTTTTTAGAAATCTTGTGTCCGTGTCCGTGCATGATACACAACATGCTACAAACCTGTGCTCATGGTTATCAACCTTTTTAAAAAATGATTTCTTCCAATTAAATTGAAGTGAGATTTGAAATTTCTGTTCCTTTGAAACCGAAGATAATTAAAGTCAGTTTATTATGTCTATCAAGTTCTTTGGAGGGGGATTTGAAAATTTGATTTCTCTCCGAGATCAATGTAGTTACAATTTAACATTACAGTCTTGAGGCAAAAATTTATGGTAGCGTCGAGGATGCATTGCATCAAACTAATCTTCTCTTCACTAATGTTAAATCATTTCCATATTGCAGTAGTAAGTGATCAACTTGGCAACCGCAAGAATGCAAGTGAGTTTAAGAACAACACTGGGTACTTGCTTTTTTTTTTTTTTTCTGCGGTTACGTAAATATGCATAAATATACATAAGAGTCATAGATATTCTGACTTATAGCTTCCTTGTTCGTCGCCTAAGTATAAGATAGAGATATATTTCTTTATTTCGAATTTCTTTATTTGTATACAATATTACCAATCACTATTCATATACTGCATCTTATACCAATGGTTTAGTATCTTTTCTATTTTTCATAGACCAGTAAATGAAGTATTAGCCTTCATGAATGCATGTACATTAACCTGTCAATGGAAAAGAGTACTTCCAGCAGTTTGACCCGGAATTTCAATCTTATTTAGTGAGGCCTGATGCTCTAAATTTGACAAAATTCTTAGAACAGTACTTCTCACTCAAGTGACCGTTCCTCTTGCTTGTATTAATTTTATTTGCAGATAAGTCAAAGGAAAATGCACGATCTGCCCAGAGTGTGAGTACTGCAGGTGAGGGCCTCTATTGTCTTTTAATTGTGTGATTTGGTTTTACTCTAATTAAGCAAGCTGTCAGACCATACTCAGGCGTTTTATCTTCTCATCACCGGATAGTATTAAGTTAATACTTGTTATCGCTATCAATAGTTTTCATATGTTACAATTGATGCAATTATATCCCGTACCATAACTACAAGCATCTAATGATTTCATTATGAAGTTAAATTTATCAGTAGTTGGGAGTTGTTAATTTTATTTGGATATATATAGATGCATGTACGGGTTATGTGTCCAAATATTGGGCGTGATTCAAGTTGGAGTGATGTGTTGTGATGTGGTGGTGTGTGAGCAACCGATTTGTGGTGTGTGCATGGCATACCCACAAGTTCATAGAATACACACACACCAAGGATCCTATGAGGGATCCCTTATTTTGTTAAAATGCGGAACTTTCATTTTTCGATCAAATTTTGAAAATCTGAACCGCTCAATGTGTGCAGAACGTGATTTTAAGGGTCCACACGAGAAATCAGCAAAAGAAAATGACCGGAAAGGGCTTCATCCGAGCAGTTTTTTTTAACCGTTCAATGAAAACTGCTCGGATGAAGCCCTTCCCAATCATTTTTTTTGCTGATTTCTCGCAGGAACCCTTAAAATCACGTTCTGATCACTTTGAGAGGCTCAAATTTTTGAAATTCAATTGGGAAGGGAAGTCCCGCATTTTAATAAAATGAGGGATCCCTTACCGGGACCTGACTCTGTGTGTGTGTGTGTGTGTGTATATATATATATATATATATATATATATATATATATATGTGAGTAAAATTAAGAAAATTAAGCCGTGTCATCTTTTGGGGTATGCGTGCATTTGACTTTGTATGAGTTGTGTGCAGTTAGGTCGTGCGTGGTGGACATGCACATGTTGTACCTTATCTCATACATGTATAGATGGTTAATTTTTTCATGTACAAAGAGAGAGAAACAGAAAGGGGAAGGCAGGTCAGGTGGGGGAGGAGAATTCCCTTACGAGCCTTAAGCAAACGTGAAGGTGGCTAAAATGAGAAGTTCTTTTCGGGGCAAGTTCAAGCCTGAAAGGGTAGCAAGGAACAGAAGAGAAAGGAAGGCTAAGATGAGACAAAGAGAGTAAAGGTAATTAAGGTGAAGAGAGAAGGGTATGTGGAAGGTGTATACAAAAATTATGTAATTATTTAAAGAGGTGGAAAATGGCTTTTCAATAATTATTTATTGTTTATATTGAGTTGGTGGCGTAAAACATCTGATGTTGTTATGTTTTGGTCACGGTGCTTGAGGGTCCGGATCAAGGGGACTTTCCCATGGCGAAATCCTCCCCTCAGCTGTATTGATGATTAAATGATTACCTTTATTTTACATTTTTCATGACATTGTGGCATCGTTTCTCTAATGATAATAAAAATATGTACTTTTTATGTGGTTTCAGTCTCGTCTCCGAAGGTATAGGAACAAATTGCGAGGCTTCAGTCACTTGACAGAAGGATGGATCGAATGGAAATGGAAGCTAATTCTCTTCAGAAAAGGATAATAATTATTCGTGCAGAAGGATTTGAGCTTGATAAAAGGGCAAATGAAGCAGTTAGCACTTATGGTACTAATGTTCTAGTAATAATGTTGTTTCTCGGCCTCAGCTCCATCTTTCTCCAATTAAATTATCCCTACTTTGGGACATCGGTCTCAGTTTTGATGGTAGTTTCATTCTTCTCTACATTCGTCGTTGCTTATATAGTGAGTTCCAATAATATCGAGAAGATATCTGAAAAGGAGAAGGATCTATGGAAGAGGCAGAGAGAATTCCAGAGTGATATCGCATTTTTTGGAGCTCAAATTACGAGGGCCTATTCGGATGAAGAACTTAATACCTTAGCTAGCATTGGGGCACTTGGAGAAGTTTTGAATGGGAATGGTTCACTTACTAGGGATGCTCGTGCCTTGCAGAGTACCATAGCTAGTCTTCTTGAGATGTCATCTAACTCAGAAAGCAATCGTATGAAGTCGCTTTTCCAGGTTAAAGTTTGCGCAATCATGTATGGGCTAAGTTTTCCAATGATGGCATACTACTTACTGCATTGTAAGTATTTCTTGATCTCTTTGTTTGATTTCCATTTCTGAGCATTATTAGCTAAAATGCACACAATCAGGTATAAAAGTATGTTGTTTCCGACTTCCGATTTACTTAATTGGGAAAGGAAATTTTTCATAAATGTTTTAGAAACATTTCAGAAATCTTTTGCGGCTGGAACATAATGGAAATGTCAAAAGAAAATGGAAATTTAAGAAAATGTGATTGTTTGAAGGATTGATGTAGCAGCTCAATTGTTTTGACATGTTTCGTAGAATTTCACCATGTTTTCGGTGCATTTCAGAATGTGTCGGTATCGACAGAAACCTTGAATTTTAAGGAATTCCATTGGTGGTTTCTTTTAGTCTCCAAAGAAAGAAAAATGTTTCAGCTGTTTTAAAGGAAACGAAATTCTGTTCCTTGCTCACATGGTTAACTATTTTAGAATTTGAATTCTTCCATCTTGCAGTATTAGTTGATTTCTTTTACTATAAGGGAATTGAATCAATTGATGAACAAGTTCTGAGATCTAATTCGCAAACTTCAGAATTTCCTGTGTTGCTTACCTTATGTTAATGACTATATTGCCTTGTGTTTTCTGTAGTTATCGACTTCAGGAGAAAGAGATTCGCCTACTAAATGGACAAGAACAGGAAGTGTCTGTCTCTCTGAGATGGTTATGCCTTTGTCCAAGTGCTATTTCCAATCTACTGCATTGCTTTGGATGGTGATGCTCGTATGTCCTTTTTTGCTACTATTATTAATTTGGGTTTTGTTGGTTTAATGCATTGTGTATTAGCTTGGAATTTGAATCAATCCATGCCATATGTTATCGTGCCGATAATGGTCTTTTTGCCGGGTCTGAGTAATATAAAGTGAAAGCAAATGTGTCATGGAAATTGGCCATTTCTCAGAGCCATACAAACGAAGAAATGTAAGACAAAAATAAGGAAAGGGACTCGTCAAATCCATTGGTTGCATGCTTAGCTCCAGCGAAAGAGGCGCCATTGCTCTGTAGGCAAAACAATGTCGATTATCGTTACACTAAGTTGTTACATACCCAAAAGGATAATATATCTACTACTGGATAAGGGAGAGAACACTTACTCTTTATCCAGTGCAGGATATTGTTTCTCTTCTTCTTCTTCTTCTTCTTCTTCTTCTTCTTCTTCCTCTTCTTCTCCTTCTTCGTCTTCTTCTTCTTCTCTACTGTACTAACTATAAATTGGTATCAAAATTGAGGTCCATGATGGCTGATACTTTTTATGCTGTTACTTTGATAATATAATGTTTGTTGTGGTGCTTTTTCATTTCTTTGAGGTGCTTTTGTGCCTTTTACCATGCGAATGTTGGGTATTTCCTAGATTTTGTAGTGGGTGAATTTGTTTGGATTTTTTCTTCGTATTTGCTTATGGCATAATTTAGCAGCATCGACGTAAGATGGGCATGCAGATGTCTATGTGCATAATTTAGGGTCAATTGATACACAATGTGTTTTTTGTTTTTTTTGAACTTGTTCGATATGACGTTATGGGCGGGGCAGGGGATTCGATGTTACTCTCTCTTCGAATTGCAGTTCTTTGGTTATGCAACACAAATAAGTACCCTCGTCATATTCAAATACCATCGACAACAGAGAGAGAGAGAGAGAGAGAGAGAGAGAGGAAAACTTTGAAGAAAAAAGAAAAGCGAAGTAAATCATCAAATCCGTCTGCTCCAGGCTTAGCAGCATCGACGTATGAGCCAATGTAGGAACAAACCTTCTACTCCCTCCGTCCCTTTTTAAGTGTCCTGCTTCGTAACTCCAACTTATTAAAAAAACATCATTATTATACCTTTCACATCATTTTTTCCTCCACTTTTCCTACTTACCCATCATCATTACACTTTTACTCACTTACTTTTCAAAATGGAATCTACTTTTGGGGACAAAATAGACAATGCACCAATTTTTACTCACTAACTTTACAAAATGGACACTTATTAAGGGACAGTCCAAAATGGAATACTGGACTCAAAATAAGGGACGGAGGGAGTAGTATTTGTTTAAATAACAAGAAGAAGCCTAGCTGAAACAGCTGTAGAGTTGAATATCATCATGTGATATCTCAATTAATTACTGAAATATCATTCTTCCTTGCCTGATGAATTAAAACAGTTTAAACGATACATAACCAACTTTAAAATTTTAAGGCCTGTTTAGTTTCTCTTTCGATCGATCTGTTCATTTTTAGTTGAAAAAAATCCGTTTAGCTTCAAATGTAATGATAAGCGCAGAAGCATCCATCGTTTTTAATGTCTACAAAACATTCTCTTGCAAAAATGAAACAGAAAACAAAACAATTCTGACTATTTTTTTTTTTTTTTAGGTCATGGGAGACTTTCTTAATTTCTTTTTTTTTTTTTTTGTCTTTCTGTGGCTATTATCAAGTAGAAGTCAACCTGTCTTTTTCAAGTAGTCTCCTATGATTCCTTCCTAGAGGAAGATAGAGAGCTTCCTAGCTAGAACTAACACTCTTTCATGCATGTTTCCTTGATATAGCTCTCTAACAAGGTTGGGGGTTTGCATGCCCAATTGCACGTTTGTTTGTTGATGCAAGAAGCATGGAGCAGGTGTTTATTCCGGCTTCAACTGGTAAAATTCCAACCTTCTTGAAAAGGACCAAGTGTTGGCAAATTGATGAGCTTCTGCATAAAGATGAAAACATGCATGTTTCGGATTTCTGGTACCTAAACTTGATTTGCAATGTAGTTTTTTGTGTCTTCTTAAGTTCATTTTGTATACGTTTTCTGTGATAATGCCAACCCTTGAAGCTGACTTGTATATCCTATGCTGTCGATGTGGATTTCATTGTTTTCCATCGTCTTGTTTAGGGCTGCTCAAAAAATTCCGTTAACTGTGAAACCGGTCCGGACCTAACTGATCTGTACTTTTTGGATTTTGTTTGTAGATTAATGGTCCCGACATGGATTGAAAAGTTAGAAAACCGTGACTCGCGGTTCGGTCCACGGATTTTCATTACGAAACCGTGGATTAACCGAACTGAACCATGAGATATTTATTTTACATAAATAATATGTATATATGTGTGTGTGTGTATTTATATAATAAATTGTTACTAATGTAATCACTTTTTTCTACCAATTTTAGTATTTTATCTTAATAATGGGATATAGTGTAGATGTACATAAAATATAGGGAGTAAATCGTAGTTTTTTCGTATAAATTACAGGTAACCCTAGTTGAGTTTCAGTAGTTCGTTTCTTTTCCAATTATTTTATGCTATGTAATTAATGTACTATAATGATACAATCCTACTAGTGTCTAGATTATTTTAAATTTGATTTTTGAAGTAAGTCTTTGATAGTTTATGTAACAAGTACTTTTTGAGGGTATTAAACTTAATTTTGAATGTAACATTCTTCTCTTTTATTGTTGAATATATACTTGAATTTTATTTTTGCTAAAATCCGTAGACAAAACCGTAAGCGATCCACGAGTCATGGATCAGATTGGAACCGGACCATAGGACTTTTGGTCCAGACACAGATTTCATTTTGTAAAAACCGTGACTAGCAGTTCGGTCCTTGGATTCCTAGAAATCCGAACCGAACCAGACCGCGAGCAGCCCTAGTCTTGTTTGTGTAGGTGGATTGTGGTCGTAGGTGAAAGCATTGAAGATCTCTAATACCAAATCTCTCTCGAGGATGGGTAATTCCAAATCTTCTAAGAGAAACAAGACTGCACTGGGTATGGATATTGCTGTATTTTTATTTTCTATGATGGGATTTCTCCGTGTTTTGAAACATTATGTTATTATTCAGACTATTTTAATCAAGTTCTTATTCAGCGGAAATCACAAGAAAAAACAAGTATTTGGTTAAGAATTTGTAGATTAGGCTAATTCTTTGGAAGGTGCATTTGGTTCTTTAGAATGGAACAGAATCAAGAATAGAATGTGCAGGTTGCAATAGATTGTTTTCCATTGTTTAGTTGGGCTTAGTTAGGGATTACCATCACATTCCTCTTCCAGTCTCAATATCCTACTTGTTTTTATACACTACATTTGGTGTGGCATAGTGAATTTTAGTGTGACATTATACGTACTCTTTCCACCCCAAATAATTGTCCAGAAATTTTAGGGTCATATCTTGGATAATAAATTTCTCAAATTGTTTCACACCCGTTTAAATAACTCATTAAATTAGTACGGAAATTTTTTGTAAAATTATCCACGAAATCGCTATAATACTGAAAAATAAGATGCTTTTCTGTGATTGAATAATTGGCTAAAAATAAAACAAAACCTAGAGTAATTGAAATATATAATGGACCTGTCTCAAAGGCTACAGTAATGATTTTTGGAGCTGCTGCTGCAGCTACAGTAATGATTACCGAGGTCACAGCGGGATCCATCCTCTAGTGTTGATAGACTTGAGAAAGTCGTTCTTGTCAAGTTTTTGAGTATTTCCTCGGAACATGCAAATCCTTTCACCCTGTAGGAAATTTGACAAGGGACAAGAATATGAGTATTGTTCTTATACAAGGTATATAGCATTGTAACGAGAAATTGATTTTTTTTCCCCTCAAGCTAAAGTCAGTAGCGGTTAGGTGTAATTATTGAGGTTTGAACCCCGATCAAATACAAGATAGTACAAAATCCCTGTTATTGGGCTACCACTCCAGGCAACTTGCATCGTTTGCTCATTCATGAAGGATGGATACATGTTTGAAAGAATTTCACAAAGATTCACAAATTATTAGTGGGTAAAAGTACATAAACACCCCCTCAACTATCGCTTTTTCTCACGAAGACCCCCTCACATTTAAAAACGCCCATACAGACCCCCTCAACTTATCTCCGTTACCCAAGTGACACCCTTCCGTCTCTAAACCGATTGTGATGAACCCCCTCATCCATAAATCGGACAAAAATACCCTTATTGCATTACATATATACACCCACTCTAACTTTTCTCTTTCTTCCCTCTACAAACAGCCTCCAATCAAAACCCAAAATTAGAAAATAGATCTAAAACTTTGGTTCATATATATAGGGGCCGGTTCCACCCATACAATTTAAAAAAAAAAAAAAACACTCTATCTCAACCATTAAAATCAATGATTGGATTAAACTTAAAAGAACTGTATTCTCCTCCCCCTTCTCAATCATAATCTTTCTATACCCTATCCGACTAACCACTGGTTCCGGTGACCTTTTTTTCTCTCTCCTCCAATACACACACACTCTCTCTAAAGAAAAGTTAAAAAAATAGAGATGGAAAAAGTAACGCAGCAACTGCCGTCAACTGCCACCACCTTTCTCCTCGACTTTTCTTCTCCCACATCTCTCTTCTTTCCTTTATCTTCTTCCCTTCTCATTTCTTATCAGTAAAAGAACCACCGCAGCACTTGCTGCCATCGTTCCATGGTTTTCGCGCTATTTTTTATGGTTATATACAGAAGGTTCTCTTTAAAATGATTGATGTAAGGAAAAAAGAAATTATATAAAACAAAAAAAACAATGAGAATGATTGATAGAATAAGGGTATAATATAAATGTTATGGGATCTCCGTGGAACAAAGTGATAGTTGAGGGGGTGTTTATGTACTTTCGCCTTATTAAAAAAGGGTATCTTAGTCATTTCCTTCATTCCGTTAACGGAGTTAGCATTTTTTTCGTTTTCAGTAGTTGAGGGGGTCTGTATGGGTGATTTAAATGTGAGGGGGTCTCTATGGGAAAAAGTGATAGTTGAGAGGGTGTTTATGTACTTTTGCCTTATTAGTGTAATAAAGGGGTTTCCGACCATAAATTTTTAGTGAAGACTTAACCAACCTCACCCCCTCTATTTGATTAGTACATTGTAAAGTGCGAATCCCAAATTGGATTGAGGAATTCAGGAATGTTCAGTATTTTGACACTATAATTTCGAAATTAACAAATGCTTGGTGAAAAATGTTTTGAAAAAAAACAAAGCTCTAATTTTGGAATCTTGAAAACATTTGGCAAAGATCGAGTTTAAAGAGAAAAAAAAAAGCTCCCATTTTGCTTTTTGTTTTTTTTCCTTAGTGGAGGAACTGCTCTACAACCAAGATATGGACCCGACTGCACAACTCAAACCTTCGAGGGAGCTAGCGCGGTCACACCAATAACGTCCCCCGCTCACCATAGAGTACTCAACCAATGGAGAAACAAATCCCAGACCTTGAGGAGTACTCCCAAAGCCTGGACATCCGCCCAAACCATAGGGGTGGGTAATAGGTAATTTCGTGTCAGTTTCGTGTTACATATCACAATCTTATTTATAAAATCCCACAACATTTTTCAACTTATCAAATCTTCGTGTCATATTCGGGTCGGGTCGTGTTCGGGTTGTGTTGTCATGTCAAAAAGTCCTACTTTTCGCTAAATTTTTATTTTTTTTAGTTGACAGTTCATCAAACTAATGTCCAATGTACAGAATTACCCATAAAAATATTTATTTTTAGCTCAATTATATGAATTTATTTTGTTTTTCGTGTCAGGCACGCCCAGCTCTACCAAACCACTAGGGCAATCTTACGTATTTGCATGTATATGTATTACAATAAGGATTGTAATTTTGGCACTCCAAAAATTGATGGAAGGGCTCCTAAACCGAACGGTATTGATACACAAAATGATGTCATTTTAAAGTCTCTCTATCAATTTTTGGAGTGTTAAAATCAATTTCCTTACAATAAACGTATAGCAATATTGGTTGCCTAAAGATGAGTAATGGGTAAAAAGGTGATCTTTGTATCTTTCTCAAACAGGCATTTGAGGGGAGGAATATTTTATTACTAGTTGGAAGCCTATGTTAAAGAAACAGAGCATACACAGAGTATTTATATGCAACCATGGTCAACCTTCGGCAATACTATTTCAATTGTTTTATGACCACACCCAAATACACAATCACAAACACAGATGCGTGTTTCACACAAATTAGAGTGTGTAGTGTGCGTGGATGTGTATTTGGATGTGGTTGTAGAATTATTGATAGTACTAGCATGGCCGGGCACTAAAGGACAAGTGGGGTCTAGTGACTCTACTCACTTTGATTTTTCACCGGAACATTAGTTTTTTTGCAACCAAAATTTTGGATAAAACTTCCCGGGTGCGCACGCGAGCACACTCTATCCTGGTTTGTGACACAAGCACAATACCACCCTTATGACCCGTCCCAACATCTGAGAGCCAATCACCACCATGCCGTACCCAGGGTTTCGCAAATTAACACTTTCAACAAATCACCACCAATCATCCACCAACAATTCAATCTCCAGATTCTTTGTCCGGAATCACAATCACAGTCTCTCACTTTATTCAATTTTCCATTACTCCTCATTTCGCGTCTAAGGTGATAATCCATTCATCTTAACCAACCTGGGGAACCTATTTGTCCATTCTACAAGCACAATAACATATCATACAATCCCACGTTTTATCTAAGCATACTTATCAAGCTAACAACATTAAAAATAATCGTGCGATAACATTTGTCATGCGATAAAAACAATTTAAACGGTTCCTTTTACTTTCTCCTTTCTTTTCCAAAATAAAAGTCTACGTTTAATCTACATTATCTCCAAGTGTTGACAAAATTATAATAGTTCGTATTCGCACAAGACTAGGATCGAATCGAAGTTAATTAACTTTGGGGCCGATAAGATTAGCTTTTAATACAATAGGGTGAGATTTACAAGCTAATCTAATTCAAGTGGTTAAACAATAGTTATTATTAAACTTTTCATTTTTTCCGTACTCCAACGGCTGTCTGTGTCTTTCTTTCTTTCCTTCTTTTTTATTGAAACAGAGGTAGTGATGTTCAACGAAGTGGGCTTCTGGCCCGGGCTCGACCGGCGACGTTGGGTCCGAATCTTATCATACCGAAATATGAAACATAATATATATTTGAAAAAATCAATATGGAACATAATATATATTTTGGGAGGTGAGTTTGGACTACCTCTTATCCGGCGAAATGGTTTTCGGAGGGATTTCGGTGGCTGGTCGGAGCGGAGGTGGAGCTTGGCTGTGATGGTGGTGAGCACGGCAGGTGGGTTGGCCGAAGGTGATGGCAGGAGGTCGTGGCTACCGAGGGGAAGGAGGTGATGGTGTTCGGTGGTTGTGGAGAACCGGTTGGGTGGTGAACTCCGGCGGTGAGGTGATACGGTGGAGGCTGGGTATGGCGGAAGGAGGTGAAGGGTACGGGCCGGAGGTGACCGGTGTAGGTGGTGGCAGGAGGAGGAGCCGAGAGTGGTGGAGAAGAGGGTGTTGAGGTGTGTATGGAGTGTATATGAATAGAGGGAGTGAATATTGGAGTATTATTTGAGCGACGGAGAGGAGTTAATGCTGGGGTGGGTTGTTGGCTGACATGGGGGACAGTGGGGGATGGGCTGCTGCAAATGGCAGAGGAGAGGTGTTAATCGCAGAGGAGAGGTGCTAATCGGCCCCCGCAAATGGCAGAGGAGAGGTGCTAGTGGTTGTTCCACTTTTTATAAAAATTTGTACTTTATGAAAGAGAAGGTAAATTTTAAGGTTAAAAATTATGTATTTATGTACATAATTTTTTTATTAATATGAATCTTGTTTAATAGATCTTATCGAGATCTTTTAAATAGTGCAAAAAAAATTGAAAAATTATTTTTCATTTTCGTTATATTTGAATTTGAAATTACCTTCTTTTTTTTTAAAAAAAAAGATTATTTGCAGAAAGCGGAACCCCCGGTCAGGGGGTCTGACACCAGGCACATGTCTTTGTTCGGTTCCATTTTAGTTTTAGTTTTAGTTTTGAAAACTAATCATTACCCTACTTCTTTCTCCAATCATTACCCTATTTTTTCAATTATTATTTTTTTATCTCTCTCCAATCATTACCTATATCTTCAATTATTACTCTATTTCTCTCTCTACCCACTACAAAAACTAAACTAAACTAAACTTCCAACCAAACACTACTGTTATTTTCCGTTTTACCCCATTCACATGTTCTCTCTCTCTCTCTCTCTCTCTCTCTCTCTCTCTCTCTCTCTCTCTCTCTCTCTCTCTCTCTCTCTCTCTCCGCTTTCTCTATCTCTCTTATTTTATTTTTTTATAAAATTGTAAATGCTAATAATTTTTTTTTACCTACTTTTTTTAATAAATTTTATATTTTTGAAATCTACTTAATGAAATCTATCAAACGAGCCTCATATTGATGGTGAAATAATGTAAAACGGAGGAATTATATGAAACAGACTCGTCTGTAGATGTAGAGTCTAGAAGGACACCGACGATGATGACATGTGCATTGCATTCCTTTTTGCAAATAACTGCTGCTGCAGGAACGTCACTGAGCTTTCAATTACTTTACTGTCTAGTTTAGAACAAGAGAGTACCGAAAGGAAGAGCCAAACCTACTTGGGAACGTCTTCAGAATCCAGTTCAGAGGCTTGTCAGGCTAGAACCCCAGTCAGTCACAACGGAGCCTTCTCCAGGTTCATTGTTGACCACCCTGCAGTCGGGTTCGCCATTGATATTACAAAAAGCCACGCCACCGGCTTCTCCATCTTCAGTTTCTTCATCAAGCTCCACTGAAAAAATCTGTCATGGCAGATCAACCGCAACCGCTTACTCTGGAAACCATGCTCACAAACCTCCAGAGCAATATATATTTTTGTGGTAGTTTAAACTATATAAAAAAGTTGAAAAATTAAGTGATTCAAATTTCAATTCGTTTGAACCGGTGGAAAGATTTTAACTTTCTGATCATTTTATCTTACATGGTCATAATTATATTTTGACTATAGAGCCCTCGCTGATTAACCTTAAAAAAGTCGTAAAATCAAATATATCTTAGGGTTAATTAACGAGAACTCTAGAGTCAAAATTTAATTATGATCATTTAGGATAAAATGATCAAAAAAATAAAATCTTTCCACCGGTTCAAACGGATTGAAATTTGGAATACTTAATTTGTTAACCATATTTTTTAATATATAAACTGTTTGAAGAGATTGAAATCACGTATTTTTTTCAATAAATTTTATGTATTTGAAATTTATTTAACGAAACCTATCAAACAAGTCTAATATTGAATACGAAATAATGTGTTTAAATTAAATAATTTTTTTGGGCCCAATATATTATCTCTTTTTTTAATTTTTTTATCCGTCATTTTTTTAAAACTTCTATATTTGAATTTTCAAGTAAATTATGTATGTTGAATCTACTTAAATTTACTTTATATTTCTCTGAATAGTCAATAATGCAAACTGAAATCAAACTTCATTTAATTATAATTGAGTATATAGAACCAATACATGAACATAAATAAATACACAAATTTAGTCAATATTTCAGCCAAATTGTGGTCGTCGTCCCAGTGGATCTATTTGCATTACTTCGTACCACAATTGGAGGCGTACTTCATAAGGATGAGTCCATCCGTGTGCTTCATTTAATTCATTTGGCCTCAACCATATGATGATTTGTGGTACAAGGTAATGTCGGTATAGGAAAACTTGTACGAAGTGATTGCCATTAACACGGCCAATAGCTATATATGTGCGCGTTGCAAATGGAACTGGCTGGGAGCTCAACGGCAAGTGAGTGAGACAACTCAAAGCAATCAGATCGAATGTATGAAGTACAACGTTGTACGTTGATGCGATGACAAGTCCCAATAATACAGAATCCATCCAATGATCCTCTGGTGCCGATGGCTGGAAGCAAGAAACTCTTTGTAGCACCTAGGATACATAATTAAGTTCTGGATAAAGCTGATCGTACAGAATCCAATTTTGTTCAATATCTTGGATAAGGTCATGTCATACTTGAGCCCATTCATCTTCAGAACCATAGAGTTGCGCGGCTATCATCCTGAAACCACAATGACCGTCGGGTCGAACGTCAACACAGTGGAAAATATAACGCTGATACTGTTGAGGAAATTTCTCAACGAGGTGATCCCTGTCATTGCTCCTTCGCAATGTTGGAATACGTGAGGCCCGAGATTCTGAAGTGGATACTGAGAAGGAAGGTATGTGACCTCTATTCTGCTCATCTCTGCCTGTAGGTCGACCCCTGTGTTCTGTGTTGTATGCTGGGGGTCAAACTGTGCAATAAGATGGATCCGCCATATCGAGAAACCTGTCCATCATAGACTCTCGATTGTCAGAATCCATTTCATTTAATCTTTCAATAAGCTGAGCTGCCCTGTCGGATTATGCTCCCTCGTCAATATGTCTCTGTGCATGCATGGACAACGTACTCCAGTGAAGATGGATAGAGCTTAGCGAAATTGGTCTGTCCACAGAACGGTAAAAGTGCAATATCGTGAAAGCATGGCAATTCTTGTGTCCTTTTGATCTTACAAAAGCAAAAGCCAACTTCGTTATCAGTGCGTTGTGTCTGCTTATGGATCAAGTTTATTACCTGTAATGAAATGCGACCTCTGATTTCACTATAAATGCCTTCATGTAGATGTATGTGTCGTAGAATGTTGAGAGATTTCTGGAACGACCCCTGAATATCTCCGAAATGACTGGTCAACATCTTTTCTATTTTCTGAAAAGATGTTTGAAGCGAGGACATGGTATCTTTCAAGTATTGTTTGAGCCTTGCATGCGCAGACTCCACTCTGCAATTTAATAATGCACTGTGTTAAATAGGAAAGTTACATAAAATATGTAGTGCAGGACAGTAAATATACAATGTCTCTAGGAAAGTTACATTTGGCTTGAATTGCTCTCGAGGTGCATAAATTGGTTTATATATACTGCAACAAATCGCTCTTAGTAAGGACCTAATCATGTACCCCGATCAAATACAT
Source organism: Rhododendron simsii (assembly GCA_014282245.1). Taxonomy (NCBI): domain Eukaryota; kingdom Viridiplantae; phylum Streptophyta; class Magnoliopsida; order Ericales; family Ericaceae; genus Rhododendron; species Rhododendron simsii. The sequence goes on along the minus strand of WJXA01000206.1, from coordinate 91,693 downwards.
GATAGTACAAAATTCCTGCTATTGGGCTACCACTCCAGGCAACTTGCATCGTTTGCTCATTCATGAAGGATGGATATATGTTTTAAAAGAATTTCACAAAGATTCACAAGTTATTAGTGTAAAGAAGGGGTTTCCGACCCTAAATTCTTAGCGAAGACTTGATGAGCACCCAATATTGTAGATATTTTGTGTGACTAGTCCTGTAGTATGTTGGTTTAACTTGCGTTTATCTAGCTTTTATAGTAATATTGCACGTAAGGTAGGTTTTTGTGTATTTCAGGTAATTCGTATAAATAAGGCGCGTTTGAACGCCAAGAAATGCTCCGGGTGCAACCAAGTACTCAAGGTCATGCGCCACCTCATTGTGGTGCTCGAAAGATGGTTTAGGGATTGCTCGGGTCGCCCAAGGGTCAAGGGAATCGAAGGAGAAGTGAGGATTTTACCAAAACCACTCATCTTCTGACCAGCTGAGGGTAGAATTGTCATAACTTTTGATGTACAAATTACTTTTAATCCAAACCACTTGGGTTAGAAAGTAGACTCGACAAGCTTTCCAACGGTCCAAAGAACGCCTAAATCCGAGTTCGGGAGTGTCCGGAGCAAGCCCGTGAAGTTTGCCCAAAAAGCTGTCAAGCGGATACCGGTACTGGGCAATTCCCAGTACCGGTACTGGGTGTCCAGAGATCAATTTTCCAGCCCGTTGAAGCCTGGTACCGGTACTGGGAGTTTCCCAGTACCGGTACTGCCTGGAAAAATCTGCCGATTTTTGCTACCTTTTTCTACCTTCCATTTATGGAAAGTTTCCACTTATGGAATGTTTTTGGGATATTTTGGGGACTTTTTGGTCCTTTGTAATTTAACTTTAGAGCCCTATAAATAGGTTTGTATGCCTTTTATAGGAGGATGGCCATTTTCTAGTCTTTTTTAGGCCTATGTCTTTTTTGCTTTCTAGGAGAACTCCATTGTTGCTCTCAAGCTTTCTTAGCTAATTTCTTCAAGAACTCATGTAAGTATTTATCTTATGTTAATTTCTCGTTTATTAATGTTGTAGCTACGCTTTGGAGCTTTGCATAAATCAAGTTTATTTTCGTTTTCTTCGGTTAAATCTTTCGCTCCATTTTCTTACCATGTCTAGTCTTTTAGCTATGTGTGAGTAGTCTTTTGGCTAAGTCTTGGGCTAATCTTTCCCAATGACTTAGGTGGTTATTTGGTTCTCGAACTCTCGGGCTTAAAATCATGGTTTTCGGAATTGGATTAATCTAGCCATTTTGGTCTAAACGAGGGGTGTTAACTCCTTGGTATGTTGTTTAGTCAAGCAGTCTTGGCAAGCGGCATATTGAGGGCTCGTGGCCTCCTACGTGTTAGATACATTAGCAAAAATAGGTTTGTTTAGTTCCGTTTAATCACATCTTTTGATAAACGTAGTCGTTAAAGTTAAATCTTCCGAGCGTGAGCACGCGGTCGTGACTCTCGCTTGAGTTATAATCGAGAACCAGTAACGGCCCTTGTCAAGGGATAGACGATCCCTAGACTTGCCTCTTTTAGTTTATAAAGCTCCTTTCTAGTCTTTTCTTTAGTTTTCCATTTCGAAGCTAAACCAAGTTGGCCGCCTTGAACGCCGCACTCTACCATAAAACCTACAATCCGATTAAGCTATATTTCGATTCTCTGTGGGTACGATCCCGGTCTTACCGGTTTATTATGCTATCGACGACCTAGCCCTTCGCTTGGGGTATTTCAACCTTAATTGAAGGCGAGGTTCGGAGGCTAAGCAAGACTTAACCAACCTCGCCCCTTCTATTTGATCAGTACATTGTAAAGTGCGAATCCCAAATTGGATTGAGGAATTCAGGAATGCTCAGTATTTTGACACAATAATTTCGAAAATTAACAAATGCTTGGTGAAAAATGTTTTGACAAAAAAAAAAAAAAAAAAGCTCTAATTTTGGAATCTTGGAAAGCTTAGGCAAAGATCAAGTTTAAGAGAGAAAAAAAAGCTCTAATTTTGTTTTTTGGTTTTTTACGTAACGGAGGAACTATCCCTACAACTAAGCCACTATATGGACCTGATTGCACAATCCAAACCTTCGGGGAGCTAACGCGGCGACAAAGTCACGGCCCCCACTTGTCGTTGTAAGGTACTTACCAAGTGGATAAACGAACCCCAGACCTTAAGGAGTACTCCCAACGCCTAAGTATCCGCCCAAACCAATAGAGCAATCTTACATATCTGCATGTATATGTATTAGTATATTCGTACAGCATTATTGGCTGCCTAAAGATGAATATAATGGGTAAAAAGGTGATCTTTGTATCTTTCTCAAACAGGCATTTGAGGAGAGGAATATTTATTGAGAGAAACTTATTTACAGAGAGCCATTGCAAAGCGGCTCTTTACGGAGCTGAGCGATCTCAGCCGTCCGTTTCAGCAATTAATGGTTGGGATATGTTTTTAATCTTCAACCGGTAAGAACTTTAATCTGGATCGTCCAAAACACTTTTGAACTGCTGAGATTGCGTGCCTATTTGCGGCGCTCTGTAAATAAGTTTTCCTCATATTTATTACCAGTTGGAAGCCTATGTTAAAGAAACAGAGCATACAGAGAGTATTTATATGCAACCATGGTCAACCTTAGGCAATACTACTATTTAGTACCACTAGAAGTTGTTTATTTTTGAATTAGTCTTCACACCCAACATATATATATCGTTTCTGGGAAGCTCTGAGAGGCTTGAATGAATTATTCTTCTTCTTCTTCGGCCGATTGATCCAAACACATTGACCCGGTAAATTATTGACCACGCTTTTCTAGCGCCATTCTCTCATGTAATGTTGATGTGAATTGTAAGGAGGGGTTGTATACAATAAAAGTCAATAAGTCTAAGAAACAGGATGCCAACCATTATACAAAACATGATTGTAGGGTGGGCTCCACTTCAGCAGTTTAAAAAAAAAAAAAAACAAATTTAGGTAAGTTGACATCAATGGCAGGGAAATTACATCTCTAATTATCAAGTTCGTCCAAAATATTTTTGACCATATATTATTATAGGGAAATGATATTAGCACTCCAAAAATTAATGCAAGCACTCCAAAATCAGTGTAACTTCAAAGCCACTTTCCTTTGTTTTTTAGAGTGCCTGCATCAATTTTTGGAGTGTCAATATCATTTCCCTTATTATATACCTCAGGTTATTACCGCGTATTTTTGCAAATTCACCGTGTTGTTGTAACTCCATATTAGCATATGGGTTGAATATATAATCATTTTATAAGTATAGATTTTTTTATTTCCGTTTATCAACTCGCGCGAGAGAAGAAGAATCTCGATCAATATGAACTTATTTTTTGTTGAATAAGAAGGCTTGTTCCCCAAAAAAATAAGAAGGAGGTGCTTATTTTTCAGGATTTATATAGGTACCAATGGGCGCCGGAGAGGGAAATCGTACCGGTGGCCGGAGACGGCCCGGCGCGGCCGCCGGTACGATTTCCCTCCACCGGTGCCCATTATCATAACAACAGTCTTATTTTTTGTATAAGGCAACTTCAAGCTCAAAAATCATGTGTTTACGCAAATAATTTTCCTATCACTATGGATCTTGTTTGATAGATCTCATTGAGATCTTTAATACGGTGCAAAAAAAATTGAATTTTTTTTTTCATTTACATTATTTTTGAGTTTGAAAATGTGAAATGAACTTTTTATTTGGGTTTTCTGGAATGACCCCTCTTATTTTTGAATGAGAAGTGGCAAAATAAATACTTATTTTTTAAGAAGGTTTCCGGAACGGGGCCCAAGTTCCTCCTACTTTTCTACTCAACCCAATACGTGTAGGACTAACCACTAGCCATCCGTCATTCCAGCTCTAGCTCCTTCTATTTTATTTTTTCTCTGAACTCCATAACTTCTTCTTTTTTTTAATTTTCAATCGGAAGACTGAACCAATTCATTAATATCCGACATATGGAATAATCCAATTATAGATCAAATCATACAACGGCAACTGATAATCAACTAAAACAGAGGTACAAAAAATAACCACTAGTCCAAATCTGAGACGTCTCTGTTGAACTCCAATGTGTAATTGAATACTCCAATATGGAGCCATTACATAAGTATATAGGAACTCGTTCCACACCGAAGAATACATGGATTGGCAAACGTGGAGCATGTATCAAGACATCAGACGCCTCAAAATGGCGGAGCTCCATACCAAAGACAACAGAAAATGTGTAGAGATCAGTCAAACACGGGCCAAGCCCAGCCCCGAATGGGCCAAACCAAGCCCAAGGCAAGAAGACGACCAAAACCTCAATGGCAAAGCCACCACCACCACCGAAGTCCAGGCAAACCCCCAGCCACCACCTACAAAAAACACAGGAAAAAAAAACACAAACAGAACCGCCACACGCCCCCTTCACCACCAAATAGATCCAAACTAACCTAGAAAAAACCCCACAAAAAATGCAGATGTACTAGATACCGGACCCTTGGCACACAAGAGGACAAACACCTAGCCGTTAGGCACGAAACCGGAGACCTCCAGAAGTGGTTCCCGACAGCGATAGGCCTCCCCGTCCTGCCACCATCACCCACCTCCGCACCTAGCCGTTAAGCACAAAACCGGAATCCCGCATATGTGGATCCCAGCAACTGAACGGTGGTGGTGGAGGGTGGAGAGGGAGGAGACGCACAGACATGGGTGCATGAGGAAAGGGAGGAAGGAGAGGGACAAGGAGGCTCAAGCCCCCCCGGGGAAAAACCCTAGGTGGCGAAAAATGTAGAGAGAGAGAGAAGTTATATAGAAATGCACTTGCACTGGATTTGCCACCAAACAAAATAACACTACCTAGATCTTTCAATAAAAAAGGATTTGTTAGTGTAATTGGCAATTTTCGGGTTAAGTCAAAACCATTTTTGTGTTTTTTAACTCGGTTTGGGTGGTAATTTAGTTTTGATTGAGTCTAGAATCTCAACCGGTGTCTCAAGATGGGTTGATGAAGCCTACGAAATGCTCAAGCTCTTGGAGTGTGATTCAGAAAGGTATATATGCATTGCACTTCATTTTACATGCATGATTTTGTGAGCATTGGATAGCATACTCGAATCCCTAATTCTGTTATTCAATGGTGCGGACGGACAAGGCTAGAGTATTTGGTAATACAATGTGAAGTAAGTTTTATTTTTTTTACCAAGCAATAGCTCCCTGAGGGGGCGTCGTTTCCCCCTCCTCCTCTCCTCCCCCTCCCTATCCTGCTCCTATCTCTCTCCCTTCCCCTCTGTCTCTGTTCTGATCTTGTCTTTTCCCCTTTTTGATCAAAACAATGGGCAATCTTTGGGTGTTCGGCCTCTGGGTCTGTCTCTCCTATGGTGGTTGCTTGCGGTGGCAGTGGCAGTTGCTGGAGATGCAGCCTAGTGGTGGTGGTTTGTCTGTCTAAAGGCGACGTTTGGTGGCCTTTTGGACGGCGGTGTTTCGATTTTCTCAGAAGATTAGGGTTAGGTTTTGGGATTTGTAGGGCTGGGCTTTAATGTATAATCTGGGTTTTTTTGACCCTCAAGTGGTTTAAGGCATTGTTCTCAATTGAGTGTATTTTCTAATCTTTGGTTAGAATTCCCTTTATCTATTGATAAAATATTACTTTTATCGATAAAAAAATGTGGAGTAAGTTGACCTCAATGGCTTGGAAACCGCGCTTGCTTATTAATTATCAAGTTGCTCCTAGTGACAATATTGTAGTAGTTTTTAACATTCCTCCGGAATGGCCCCTAAGTTTTTGACGCGCTAGCTGACCATTTCTCCTGTGGGTGGACATGGGGTACCCTACAAGTTCCATTGAGGCTATAAATATGCTGTCGCTCTTTCATGCAGAGACCGCACAATTAGTCTTCAACTTCGTTCCAACTGGTAATAATCCTGCATGTATTCTCCCCTTTTAGAAGGATTCATATCAGTTTTGTAATTGTTGATCTTTTACCAAACGAGAAAGCAATTAAATACACCAGATTTTCTGGTTTCTTGTAACTAAAACTTGGTTTGAATCTGTATTTTGTCAATACCTTCGTTGGCTTTGTTCTTATCACCTGCATCGATCCTTGCCGATCGAACGATGAAGCTTAAATCTCATTTCCTCTGATTTATTCATGCATATGGTCCTATACTCCTAACTATGTGCTGCTGTCTTTGTGGGTATTTAGCTTTTGTTTCCTATGTGTAGGGGGATCGTGAATCGTCGATCAGAGGACTGCGTAGTCGCTTTCTGCGGCATCGCAAGAGTAAGGTAGCAACCTCTTTTAGATGTATACATAGAATTTCAGTTTTCCAACAAAATTGTAGTATATTCAAAGAACACTGAGGAGTGGCATATGAGTGTCGATAGGCTAGGTGCCAACGTTGTTGGGATGCTTTCTTATCATTGTGATGCCTCTTACTCGTTAATTCTTTTAATCTTTGTATTCAAAGATTAATAAATTCTCTTTTGTCATTTAAAAAAAAAAGGAACATAGAGGAAATGAATTTCACTTCTTTTATTTTACTTTTTCTGAGAATATATTTCCTACGCCACATACTTTGTGGCGACTCTAAGAATTTCGCACGATGGGGTCACTCGTATGTTTCAAAGATCAATTAATACGATAAATCAAACACATGACAATAACATTTATTACTCCTTCCCTCCCAAAATTTTAATTAATTGGTCCATGTTTTTAGTATGAATTTCATATTATGTGTCCATTTTAACTCGTCAATGAGAAAAAATTAATTTTTCGTTTTTTTTTTCCTTCCTCCTTATATTCAAATTTCAGAAAGGGGTTACAATTTTCGAACCATTTAAGGCAATACCATCATCAGTCTTCAAAATTTATACATTTTCAAAATTACCCTTTAGCTATGTACTGGTCGAAAAATTGTAAATTCAATGTAATTTTTCATTCATAAAACACCAACACTTATCCAATTGCATTCACCAATATTTAATGTTAAGAGATTGTTATATGATCTGATGATCTGAAGTAATCAATATGACCAAGCATTATTATTTTTTAACTAATTCCTAAGTTTGGTATATATTAAGAAAGCATTACTTGCTGAATAATATCTTAAAGGTTGAAAGAATGAAACTTATGTAGGACCCAATATCTAAAAATTTGTAATCTTAAGCCTGAGGCTGATTTAGATGACCAGAATCTTTAGTAGAAATAGGAACGTGATTATTAGAAATCAAATTTCTAGAAATATGATTGAGTTGGATGATTACTAGGAATAAAACTCCTATGAATACAATACCTCGAGTAATTTCATTCCGGCGTTTGAATTAATTCAGTAATCTTATGTAGGAATTAAATATTTTGGAAATGGAAATTGATATTCGCGCTCCACTTTTTACTGATGGCGCTCCACTTTGTTCATGAAATTACTAGTAACTTCACGTTAAAATTGGAGAGCAGCGCGAAAATCAATTTCCATAGAAAATTTATCAAAATCAATATTTTCTTTTTATTATTGATTGAGCCAGGAATTTAAGATTCTCATGGGGTAAGGGAGAGATCAGATTCTCACTTAATTTGGTAATGTGATTTCTGATCGGATGTGTCGTCAGGAATCACAATCATATTCTTGTCTCTCCCAAACATGGGAATCCTGAGAGTATGGCATCACATTCTTTTCTCTGTTCCTTCCAAACATCGGAATCATGTAAATATAGTATCACATTCTCATTTCTCTTCAAGATTCCTGTCATGCAAACTGAGCCTAAGGGTTTGACCAAGTGAAAATGAGAAAAACAATAAGTGTTTATTCTCTATAAAGTTGCATGTTCAAATCTCACAGAAACCAAACATTCAAACCTTCGGTTGCTGGAAGGTTTGCCCGGTCGTTATTTCAGAACCCCAAAAAAATATGTATATTTATATATACATCCTCCTATTTTTTGCAATCTTCGGTGGTAAACTGGTCATAGAGAGGAGAGACGAAGAAGGTTAGTTCTCCATGTTTCGGTAACAATTATGCCACTACCACATATGCTTCAAATATAGGACTCACACATACTAGGTGTGTGGGCACCATATTTGATGTGTGAGAGTGTGTGTAATTATGGGTGATTAGAAAATTATTGTTTCGGCAATGGGTTCACCACTTCACCGTAATATTTTTATGGGGTCAACTAAAATAATAAAATAAATTGTAGGCTATGATTAGAGCAAATTCTAGGAGTATTTTTTACCCAACAAATATATTTTTCCCATGGTGTTCGATCCACACTCCCCCTACTTGCCGGCCTCTGTAGATCTTGCCTACGGTTTTTCCGGAGTATATTTGACTTGAATAAAGGATATTAAGTTAATAAAAGGGAGTGATTTTGCCACTCTCCTCTTTATTAATGTCACTCCTCTTTGTGTCTTTATTAGATAATATGATTTGTTTTGTGAGTGAAGTAGAGTGACATTAACAAAAAGGGGAGTGGCAAAATCAATTCCCTTAATAAACTACTATATATTCATGGATTGGGCGACTCTACTGTCCATTTGAGATGACACCCTTTTTCGATCTATAAAACTGCGCCATTTCATGGGTTTTGGGTCCCCTCCTTTGGTTGCTACCGTTTGGCATAGCAAAATAGATTACTGATTTTTTTTATTTTTTGGTAAGCATATTTCGGATATCACAAAGATGATTCAGACCGTTCATTATTGTTAAGATATTAAGAACAATGCCAAATTATACTATCTCTAACCAATGATGTAAAAATCAATAGATCAGCCATCTGTTTTGCCATGCCAAATTAGATTATCTCTAACCAATGATGTAAAATTTAACACGGCATGCCAAGTGAAAGAATTGGCATGTGAAGGAACTCCAACCGAAATATCAAATGCTTATGTGGCATTTGACATCCCCTCTCTTGTGTCAAATTTGACATTAATGTAGGTGGAAAGACTCAAACTCCTGATCTCTTAATGAGATGCAAGAATTCTGACCAGTTGGTAGATATTTGGACTCTTAAGTATATATATTTGCTCTAATGAGGCTAGTAAAGATTCTTGGAGACAATTCTAAGTTCGTAATCCCAACCAAGAGATAGAAAATGCTGTAAAATAGCGGCCACTCTCAAGGCTTAGAACTCATTTAAGGGGCCATGTCCACTCCTTACTCAAATGTCAACGAAGATTCAAATTCGAGTAACTAACACTCAAAGTGCCCTCCAGAATCTTTGCCTCATAAAAAAATTGGTTTCGAGTCTTTTGACCCATTTTTACCAAAATGAAGAGAGACCATTTTCAAAACCCATTTGTTTGCCCATGGGACAGCTAGGAGGACAACTTGGGTATTTTTCCCTTTTGTAAATCTGTGGTGCTACATTCATGAGTTCCTTTCTGTGATGAAAGATCACACTGTAAAGCTAATGCTTACATCTGATATCATAAAGTGAAAAAGATGATGCTTCCCTGATCAAAGATCTCCTAACTTGTTTGAGAGATACATTGACTTTGTTTCTTCAATTTACAACCTTTTTTGCAGGTGTGGAATACATTCCAGATTGATCAGGTTGACTCCGGGAACTAATTAATTCTCAAGTCCATCAACATGCTTGATGCGATTATAGTAGCGGCGCTCATTAACGCTGCATGTCAAATATATACAATAACTGCCCAAGGTTATATCCTCTTGATGGCATATTTGATGCTTAGCAACTCATTCTTGTTACATACGTGTGTGTGTGCGCGCGCGCATTGAACCTTCTTTCTATTTCTTTGTGAAGGACTTCAGAGTTTAGTGAGCTCAAGTCACTAGTCATAAACATGTGATTACAACATCAAACATGCATGCTACAGACCTGTGATATTAGCTCATGTCAACCTTTTTCAAAAATTATTTCTTCCAAGTAAATTGAAGTGATCGAGATTTGAAATTTCTCTTTCTCTTGCTTGTATTTTGTTTGCAGAAAGGTCAGAGGAAAAAGCACTATCTGCCCGGAGTACTGTGACTGCAGGTGAGGCTGGGCCTCTGTTGTCTTTTTAATTGTGTGATGTGGTTTTACTCTAATTAATTTAAGCAAGCTGTCGGACCATACTCGATCAGGTGTTTTATCTTCTCACCGGATGGTGTGTGTGTGTGTGTATATATATATATATATATATATATATATATATAGAGAGAGAGAGAGAGAGAGAGAGAGAGAGAGAGAGAGAGAGAGAGAGAACTTAACACTTAATTATTATCGCGTGCTAGATATCAATAGTTTTCATATGTTACAATTGATGCAATTAATATCCCGTACCATAACTACAAACATCTAATGATTTCATTATGAAATTCAATTTATTAGTAGTTGGGATTTATATAGATGCGTGTTCGGGTTATGCGTCCAAATATTGGGTGTGATGCAAGTGGAAGCGGGGACTGTGTTGTGCACCATCTAGACTATCTGTCTTGATAATCAATACTCCGAATTAAAATGAAACTTTTTTTTTTAAAATCTGAACCATCCATAACACTTTTGGACGATTGAGATCGCACAGTACCGTGCTGTGCACTAGGTGCGCAACACGCTCTCCGGAGGAGTGGTATGTTGTGATGTGGTGGTGTGTGAGCAAACCAACTTGAATTTTGTCGTCATTGTTTTCCATTTGTCTTGTTTGTGTAGGTGGATTGTGGTTGTAGGTGAAAGCATTGTAGATCTCTTATACCAAATCTCTTTGGGAGGATGGGTAATTCCAAATCTACCAAGAGAGACAAGCCTGCCCTGGGTAACAGATAATTACTGTATCTCTTTTCCTATCATGGGATTTTTTTTCCCGTGTTTTGAAACATTAAGTTAGGCTCTGTTTGTTTGGGCATAAAATTATTTATTTATTTTTCGGTATTCGGTTGTAAAAAAATGAGAAAAACATTTTATATGTAAAATATTTTTCATTAATTGGATGAAATGACTTCTACTGTAATCCTCACTGCTCAGTTTTCTCATTCGTCTGATCCACGTTTAATTCTCTCTCTCTCTCTCTCTCTCTCTCTCTCTCTCTCTCTCTCTCTCTCTCTCTCTCTCTCTCTCTCTCTCTCTCTCATTGAATTCCACCATTAAGCCCTCTCTCTCTCTACATTATTTTGTCGATTGCTAAAAAAAAAATCATGTGCCAACTAAATACCAGAAAATAGAAGTTTAAAGTTTGTTTTTTAAAAAAATATTTTATATTGTAAAACATTTTATATCGAAAGAAACATATCATATATATAAATATAAAAAGGACACTACAGGTCCAAAGTACAAAAAACAACACAAACCAAAAAAAAGAAATACAAAAAGCTGCCAAGAATCAAAACGCCGGAGCTGGATCCATCGATCACACACGTGAGAGTGGGTGGACTGGCCAAGTGGAGAGGCTAGGTATACATGGGTAGAGCAACTTGAGCTCGTTCCCGCCGCAGGCTAAAGAGCCGAAGCCTCTGACTAGCGCTGCCACTGTCGCTGCTGAATTGGTTCCAAAGATCAAGATCTAGAACCCTAGATCTAGCTCCTAAGTCCAAAAATTATGGGGAGAGTGGAAGATCTCATCTCTCTAAGAAAAGAGTCTCAACCACCTCGCAACCATGGTAGGAGAGGAGAGACAAAAGAGAGACCAAAGAAGAGAGAGACCGGAGGAAAGGGGGACTAAGAGGTTGGAAGGCAGGAAGAGAAGAGAAAAAAAGGGACCAAAGAATGGGTAAAGAGGGGAAGGGGAGGAGGAGGACCCTCCCCAGGGGACTCTTTTTCTCTCTCTAGAACCAGAGCCTTACTAACCTTGTATACATGACTCGACAAGTAGTAGAGATTATGTATTCAGCTTAAACCTTGGTGTTTAGGCATATCCCATTCAGAAGTGACACATGACCATTGATTGAGAAAATTAAGAAATCAATTAGACCTACTCTTTAACTAAACCTAGCTACCTTACAATTGGAAGGTTCCCGTAGGCCGTAACTGTGATTAGTTTTATTAGTTTATGATTACAATAAATTAACTATTATTAGTTGGGGTTAAAATTAAAAATAGAAAGATGAGTAGAAAAGAAATTTATAACATAATCTTGTAGAACTTCTCTTCCTTCTTCAAAGAGGGGCAACCAACGCGCACCACGTTAGTCCTCCCCAGTAACATCAAGAATGTTGGGGGTTTGTACAATGCATTGATTTGCCCTTGCGTGGACATGGCCCAATCTGCTGGGGAGTAGCTGTAGAGAGTCCATATCATTTGAGTCAAATATTAATTGAATAAACTCAGACCCACTTCGAAGTTTAAACCTGTAAGTACGTAGTGAGTCATCCAATATTATATTAAGACCCAACCTTTATCCTAATTATGTGACTCAACATTCATGTATACAAATCTCATCCTCATGTGTAAGCCGTACATATTAGGCCTTGATCTCTCTCCTCCATCTATTCAGAGGCATCCATAACTTGGTCTCATCTCAATTGAGTAAACTCAAATTCACTTAATAGTTTAAGCTTGTAAATAGCGAGTCATCAAATTCAATATTATATTATATTAAGAGCCAACATTTATTCTGTTTATCTTATGTGGAACTTAACATTCACACATGTTTTAACAAATCTCTCCCTTGTGTTAGAGTTGTACATTACGCCTTGGTCTCTCTCTTCGCATCCAAACTCCCTCTTGATTTTGATTGACTACTCTCTTTCACAGTACTCCATCATCGAGCCACCTTGCTTCAACACAAACCCACTCATGGTGCGCTGAAAGTCAAAGTCAGCCCTGAGCTAAAGCAAGTGTTGAGGCTGCTTTAGGCCTCCAAAAATTCTAAATTGTAGGGGTCTCTCCTACTTTTTTATCCCTTTTTATTGTCCAACAAAAGAGACTCTATTTTTAATTTTCTCTTTAAGCCCCTGAAAAGTCAAAGCGGGCTCTGTTGAGAGTATGCCTATAAATCGTATACCATCGGCTCCGATACCACTTGTTGAGAATTTGTACAATGCATTGATATGCCCTTGAGTGCATAAGCCCAATCTATTGGGGAGTAACCGCAGACAATGCACCACATTATTTGGGCCCAAGTATCAGTTGAATGAACTCAGACCCACATAAAAGTTTAAAACTTGTAAGTAGTACTGAGCCGTTCAATATATATTATATTAAGACCCAACCTTTATTTTGTTTATCTGACGTGGAATTTAACATTCACACATATTCTAACAATGAACAAATTGGACAACACCATGTTTGGTCGTATCTATTTTAATTGATGCATTTTATGGAATCTTCATGGGCAAGATTGCAAAGGGGACAAAATTGTAATCTACCCGCTATAGTCAAAGATAGCACTTGGGAATTGATCTCTAAAATTTCTTAATCGCTGGTGATGGATCTGTAAGTGCCAATAGCCACTAATCACTGTTATTTTTATTTGATTTTGGTTCATGGATGATAGATCAATGTGCATACAAGACTCTATTGTAGTTTATAGGGAACTCAATTAAGTTTGACACATTAAATAAAAACTCAGTATTTTTTTAATGCATGATACAGCATATTTACCACCTTCTCGGATTTGAGATGAGAAGAATGACCACTCATTTTTCTTGCTTGCAGATTTAGTAGCATGTTCTTCCGAGAGTAAGACTGCAGGTGAGGTGCTCTTTTCGTTTTCGTTTTTCTTGCATGAATCAGCGGTCAGTCACTACGTACATAGTTAATGTTTTCAGTGGATAGAACTAGTCTCCCCTCAGAGGGTCTATCTGTCAACTGGCGCTCTAGTCCCGGATCAACAAAGTCATCTACTTGCACTGTGCCTAGATATGTTGAATTTGATTTGTTAGTTATTAACTTGTATTGGTATGCTGAATTTGATTTTAAATGGTTGCTCGGATCAGATTTGGTCTGACGACTCTAACCAAAAGTTGAAGAACGCAATTGACATATGACCTAAATCTTAGGAAAAATAGGCTTCTAGTATTTCTACTTTCAATGGAAATATAGTTGTTTTCCTTTTGCTTTTTTCCCTGTTTGTCCAAATACCCCTGAATTGAATAGCTGATACCTTTACCTGTTTGCATTCGATGATGTGGTTTATCAGATAGGGCACTTCAGTTACTTGAGGGAAGGATGGATAGAATGGACGCGGAAGTTCAGTCACTTCGGAGAAACTCAAACTCACTATATGCAGAACAACTTTATTTTGAGAAAAGTGCAGATGAAGTAATCAGCACTTACGCTAATAATGTTCTGTTAATCATGTTGTTTCATGGCCTTGGTTCCGTCTTTCTCCATGTCAATTATCCCTACACTGGGGCTGGGGTCTCAGTTGTGATGGTAGTGTCGTTCTTCTCTGCATTCATGGTTACTTATATGGTGACCCTTAACAAAATTGAGAGGATGTCTGAATTTGAGAAGAATCTTCAGAGGCGGCAGAGGAAGTTACAAAATAAGGTCACGTATTTTGGAGCTAAAATTGAGGCATCTTGTTCTGATCGAGAACTTGAAAACTTGGCTGTCAAAGGAGCTCTTAGAGGAGTTTTGGACAGTGTTGGTTCACTGAGAAAGGGTGCTGTTGCCTTGCAGGAAGACATAACTAAAATTCTTGAGTTATCCAACTCGAAGAACATTCGATTGAAGTCACTCTCACAGGTTGCAGTTGGTGCAATTATTTATGGGCTATGTTTTCCTACAATTGCTTACTACTTTCTATGTCGTAAGTATATTCTCTGCTGCAATTAATACATGCTTTATTTTTTATCCACTTGAAATATTGAAGAAGTCAAAAAATTTGTTCTATTCATCGTTATACTACATTCAGAAGAAAAATTGTGGCATGCAACAACTAGTGAACTTTGGAACTCCTGTGCTGCTTATCTTTCAATTTGAAGACTAACATTACCATAAATTTGCTTGTAGTTGCGGGCTTCAACAGGGCTGGACCCCTCGGCACGATGCAGCAGTACTAAAGAAAGAATATTGCAAGAGATGGTTTGATTCGTTGTGAGTGCTATTTTCAACCTATTACCGTGTGGTAGATTGTAATGCTATGGCCTTAGAACCGTGTTAAGTACTCAAATGGTTGAGAAACTATGTATGCTACTAGATCTATCATTTCGATATTGAAGTACCAAGAGAGAACTACTGAGTTCTTTGCTATTGTGCAAGGACCATTTTCACTCTACATACCATACTGCCTTGAAATTTACTACTAGTTGTCTCAAAATTTGATTTTGGATCATTTATTGAACCATGCCGACGTATGATCCATACCGTCCTTCTCACATTGTCCTTTTAGCCCTCTACACTCCTTTCTCTATCTTTATCCATGTGAAATCATCAAACTCCCCTTCACATCTAAAAAGTAAATGCGTAAGTATAAAAAGGGAGTGTGAATTAATTTTCCAATAATTGGTTCCGGATCTTATTTCTAAAAGGAAACATTGTTGTTCCTGTTTGGGCTCCTCTGAAGGCTCTAATGTTCTGTCCATCCCCTACCATAGGGTGTGAATTTAGTCCCATTTGTAGAAAACAGATCTACCACTGTCATTAAGTTTCTACAATACTTGTGCCCATTTCAAACAGTGTTCAAGAATTTTACAACCATGGATAAAATCTACCATGGTTTGAGGTGCTAAAGGAACTTGCTAGGCTATTCATTATTCATTCCAGTTGGCCACATTTGTACACTTTCAGGAAAGAAAAGAAATTAGACTAATCGAATTTCACAGTCTTTCTTCCCCCTTACAATCGAACCGATTAATAAAACCACATTCCCGTTAATAGTGCATAACCATGGCAAAAACATCATTACTCCCACCAGTACCAATTATATGCAGAAGATAGTTATCTGAGCTCTTCAACAGTCAATACTCCTAGAATCCGCCTATCTTCGAACCTCCTCGAAGAATTTACCCTACCCTGCGAATTCCCAACAGAGTTGTTGGGAGTACTGTTTTTGGATATGGATGTCGTTTCGGATTCAACCAACCAGCTTGACAGGCTAGTATCAACTGGAAGATCATCCACCTCGGGCTTCGAACGTTCAAACCGCCGTTTAAAATCCCCATTCGAGGACTTCAAATGAGGCCCTTCGCCAGAGGCTATTATGGCTAGTACTTCCCCAGTATTGATATTCTCCTTTTCTTGATCCTTCAACGGCGTGGGTTTCACAGATTTGCTCGCTCTCCATTGAGTAAGATTCTCAACTGGGTTCAAAACAGATCCCAAGTCTCTCCTTCTCTCGTTCTGATTCGGGCCAATCGACTTCAATTCGCACTCACGTGAGCGGCAGACCGGTATCGGACTATTGACCTCCTTCTCGTCGATTTCGGGTGCAGAAACTTGATTTCTTGATTCTATGGAGATAGAGAACAGCGAGTCAGATTCTTGACTATCATCAGAATCACTTTCCAAGAATTCCATGGCTTCAGATTCGCCATCATCTTCACTGTTTATGCAATTGTGGTATCTGTGGCTTGGAGGATAAGTGAACACACTCGACATGCTGGAATCTGATCGGGTCTGGCTTTCATCCTGTGTTGCTTCTTTCTTGTTTCCTTTCTCTTCGCCATTCTCCAATTCCACAGAACGATTCTTGACTTCTCGGGTTGGGAATTCCTCATGGGCTCGCACATTCAAATCAAATGTGACTTTTTTTAAGATGACAATTCCGACGGATTTCTCTTCATGCTTATTTCTGCTAGCATCAATGAAACAAAGGAAAGAAATTGCATAAACGCCATCACACACACCTATGAAGGCGTGACAAATAACCGTTGCATTGAAAATTTCCTCCGTTCGGCGAGGGGAGAAAAAGCGCATGCGAGAAACGAAAGTGATGAGATTGGTGACAAAGATGAACGAAAATATTTTCCTTTCTTTTCTTTTTTGAGCCTCCCATAGCGGCTGTAAGGCTTCATCTTACAAAAAAAAACAAAAAACAAAACAAAACAAAAAAAAGGGCTCAAGATTTATACTAAAACGATGGCTTACTTTGAATCTACGATGGGTTCGATCTTCTTTTCAACTTCTTGCCTAGCGGCCTTGGTGGGTTGTCGAGTTTCACAAGTCTCGTGTCTCTGAGACAAATTTTCCGGTAAATGATTAACTGAAAAAAAAAGAGGAAAACAAAAAGGGGATTCATGAATATATTTAGGTTAATTTGAGATGAGCTTACTTGATTTCCAGAGGGAACTTGTACATGGGTCTTGTTGAGGGATTTCCGATGCTTTGAAGAACCGAAACAGGGGATACAGTAACCCATCACCTAGAGAGAGAAAGGGGATGGGAGATCGAGAGAGAGAGGGAGGAGGGAGGGAGAGGGAGAGGGAGAGGGAGAGGGAGGATATAACGGTCATATACAAATCATCCGAATTTTATAGTGTTCATGGGTTTGAAAAAAGTGACCGTTGGCCATTTGTATGGCGTGGCGTAAACGCTGAGCCGAAGTTTTTAATACAAGGAAAAGCTGTATGTGGGTGAATGTAAGTTGGCATTTTTTCGTGTTTGGAATTTCTTTGAAGCTGGTTTAATCGGAGGTCAAATCTTCTGCACCGGAAAAATGTCTCTATTTCTTTCTTGTGCAATTTCAACCTCACGATTGCACAATAGTCTCTTCTTGATCTTGTGGCAAAAATTGTACGAAAATAGAGTTACATGCACTTTTGGATACACGTGATCTGAGGTGGTTTGGTTGAGAGTTGAGGCGATTAAAAGAGGATATTTCGAATCATGTCTTCACTTATAGTAGCAAAATTTAAGTTAAGGTGAAATCGCAAACTGAGCTTTTCTTTTGTTTCTCTAGGAGCATACAATGGTAAAAAGGGATTTTTTTGGGGATTTTGAACAATATTAGTGTTCTTTTTTTCTTTTCAATATATATATTTATATATATTTGACTAATTGCATTCTATTGTTTGTACTTTAGATATGACTATGGTTTATACCGTCTTGATTAATCATCGAAGTCTGATGCCTGAGAAGAAGCGAGCGTTGCTTCAATTGCCTACGGGTTAGGCTGCTGATGTTGGTAAATGATGTTTTGCTGTACAACTTGTACTATTTTTATTCCAACATACTATTAGGAGATTAAATTGTACACGAAGAGTCCGTGTACAATCCAAATTCCTCCTAATCAATAAGAACAAGACACCTCCGTCAAAAATGAGGCAACTCACCTTATCCTAACCCTCCAACTAAACTACGGTTGGACATTGGTTACTATGCAAACCAATATATAAAACAGCGGGAAAAGAGTATCAATATCCAAAGCAAATAACTTTTCCCCCCGCAGCCTGCGCCCCAAAAATACCCCAACTCCAATTTCTCTTATTTCTTTTTTATTTATTTAATGATTTTTATATCTTTTTTCTATTTTATTTATTTTTTCTCTTTTATTTATTTAATAATTTTTATATTATTTATTTATTTAATAAGAAAAAATGGAGTTGGGGTATTTCTGGCGCGTAGGCTGCGGGGGGAAAAGCAAGTTGATTTGGGTGTTGGTCCCCTTTTCCCTCTGTTTTGTATACTGATTTGCATAGTAACTAATGTCTAACCATAATTTAGTTGGAGGGTTAGGATAAAGGTGAGTTGCCCCACTTTTAACTGATGTGTCTTACTCTTATCAGTTGGGAGAAATTTGGATTGTACACGGACCCTCCGTGTACAATTTAATCTCTACTGTTAGTGATCTAGAGACAACGAAAAAAGAAGAGTAAATTACAATAAACCCCCCTCAACTAACCTGAATTTTCACTTAACCCCCTCCGACTACAAAACCCAACAGTGTGCACCCTCTAACTATCCAGAATTAACACTTAACACCCTTTTGTTAGGTCTCCGTAGGAAAAATGCACCGACGGCCGTCTCCGGCCACTGGACGGCCGATCCGAGCCGTCCAAAAATTTAAAAAAAAAAAACCAAGTGGGCTAACGCGGGAATCAACGGCATCCAACGTGCGTAGATACTCGATCCAAACACCCCAAGAATTTAAATGGGGTGTTTAGATCGAGCACCTACGCACGTCGGATGCCATTGATTCCCGCGCTAACCCACTCGGTTTTTTTTTTTAAAAATTTTGGACGGTTCGGATCGGCCGCCCGGTGGCCGGAGACGGCCGTCGGTGCATTTTTCCTACGGAGACCTAACAAAAGGGTGTTAAGTGTTAATTCTGGATAGTTAGAGGGTGCACACTGTTGGGTTTTGTAGTCGGAGGGGGTTAAGTGAAAATTCAGGTTAGTTGAGGGGGGTTTACTGTAATTTACTCAAAAAAGAAAAAAGAATTCTAGTAGAAAAATTGACTGCTAAATTTTCACTTCATTCCGATAAAAAGATCATCTCACATGAAGATCATTTATGTGAGCTCTCATGTGACTTAAATGGGCCGTCACATTTCGATTTAATGGTCCTAGCCTTTCATTTGCATGGCTCAGTTTGTTTCAGGAAAAAAACATAGAAGCTTGTCTTCCAAAAGGACCACACGAGAGATTGCCAATCATAAATCGAAGATAAATGGAAGCTTGTCTTCCAAAAGGACATATTGTACATTTTGACACATTGCTTTGCTGGATCAACATAAGGCCCGAAACTTCCCACATCGGTTACAGAGGAATGAAATGCAATACGGATAATGACTCTTGGGTTCAATTCTCACCCCAGAACTCATTTTCCCGTAGTGAGCAAAGTCACTATTACAAGACTACAACAGTGAGCAATTTTAATCGTTCAAAAGTGTTTTTTTAATGATCCGAATTTAAAACAATGGAAGAATTATCCACGGAAGAGAATAACTCCTCCCTAGAAGAGTTTGTTTTAAATTCGGACCGTTTTTGTATTGACTTTGCTTGCTACAAAGTCCTCGGGTCCAGTTTCAAAGAGGTTGCTTGCATGAAGAAAAAACCCCCCTCAAATTTCCCATTAATTCCTTATTACTCCCTCTGTTCCTAATTGAGAGTCCCTCGTTCCATTTTGTGATGTTCCAAAATATTTGTCCCTTTCCAAAAATAGAAGTAGAAATTTGATAAAATTTCCAAAAGTGTCCCTCCTATGTGAATAAAAATAGTGTAATATAAGTAGAATATAGAGATAATAGTACGTGGAAAATAGGTGTAACGATTACATAATTCCTAAAAAAGTTGAAATTTCTAAGAGAGACTTTCGTTTACGAACGGAGGGAGTATTGTAATTCAATTTTGCTATCAGTAGGGATCAAAATCCCGACCGACAATCCCGATCCGATGTGGAAAGTAAATGGGCCCCAGTTCTCCCTTCCGTTCAAACGCGCCAGAAGGAAAACCCATTTCATTTCAAAAAAATTTGGGAAAGTGAATATTAGTACTCTCTCTCCTGCTCTCTCCCTCCAAAAAAACAATCCAGCACGCCGGGCCACCACCACTGGAGCCCCCACGATCAACCAGCCCACCACCACCGACGCCGCACCACGACTCGCACCACGATTCTCCCACCACCACGATCTCCTCTCTTCTCTCTCCTCCCGCCTTTCCTTCTTCTGTTGTTTGGCTGAATTTATTTTGACTTGGAGCGAGACAAAAGGGTGTGGGAAATCTACATTCACGGGTAAATTGACTCGCCTTATTTATTTTCCTTCCTATTCCTGTGTGGGCACGTCATAATAGTGGGTCTCACATGACTGTTTTTCCTGGTTGGCATGGGAAAAGTATTCAATGTTGCTTGCACACGCACATTAACAGAGACTCGTACCCTCCAACATAGCACACTAATCCTAAGTCACATAATACGTGTGCGCAAACGTAAAAGATTTAGGGTTTTCGATTAGGATTTTTTTATTTTTGATGGCATTGATTGTAGATGTTATTGTTTCTTTTAGTTGTCATTCTTTTGATTGAATAACGAGTTAACCCTCTCTGTTTCTTGCTTTCTCACTCACTCACCTGAAAAGGCATTTACAAAGCTTGTTAAAGACAAAAATAGTCCATACTTTCCTCTCTTTCATTTTTTGATTTTCCTGCTTCCATGCATAAGTTGTTTCTTTTGATGAGTAGAAATTGAATATAGACCTTGAAGGGGCTTCAGTCTTAGACTGGTTGTGTAAGGCAGTTGAGGTGATTTGTAGTTGTATGTTGCAAATATTGTATCTAGACAAAGGGAAAATATTAGTACATATATTTACGTCGTCGTTTTCTCAATGACGAATTTATTATCCTATAATTGTATGATTGTTTAATGTTTAAGTGCATTGTACATGTGGACTAGTTCAATTCTTTTTTAAACATAGTTATGTGTGTATGTTCTTAAGCTTGTATTTCTTATTTGTAGCATCATGGAAATACAAGATCAAAATTTGGAGGAAAGTCAAAATTTGGAGGTGGTATTGGAACCTAAGATTGGAACAAGATTTGAATCTGAATACGAAGCCCATGAATGTTATGCTACTTATGCGAAAGCAAAAGGTTTCGGTGCAATCACAACAACCTCTAAGAAGCATAACAAGGTAAAGTCGAATATAACTTATGGTTGTCATCGGGCTGAAAATGCCAGGCCAACGGGTTTGAACCCCATTAAATCCCATCCAACACCAAAAACAGGTTGTAAAGCCCATATGAATATCTCTTTGCAAGTTGACGGGAAGTGGATGTTGAATTCGATTGAACTGGACCATAACCATGAAATGGATCCAGAAAAAGTGAAATATCTTCGGTGCTACCGGAATATCCCACCCCATTCGAAGAGGATAATTGAATTACATGCGGCAGCCGGAATCACAATGAATAAAACCATTGCCTCATGTGCAATCGAGGCAGGGGGGCCTGATAATCTACCATGGATAGATAAGGATGCAAGGAATTTCAAGGATACAGAAAGGCGTGCACTGCTCAAAGAAGGGGATGCCGATGCAATGCATAAGTACTTTGTCAAAATGCATAAAGATAACAGTGACTTCTTCTATGCCATCGATCTTGATGAAGATAACCGATTACGGAATGTCTTTTGGGCTGATGCGTATAGTAGAGAGTTGTGTAAAGAATTTGGCGATGTGGTCACCTTTGACACGACTTACCTTGTTAACAAATACAATATGCCTTTCGCACCATTTGTAGGGGTCAACCATCATGGACAATCGATTTTGTTTGGATGTGGTTTGGTATCACGGGAGGACACCACTTCATTTGTATGGTTGTTTGAGACTTGGCTTTCTTGCATGCATGGTTCCTACCCTAACGCCATCATCACAGACCAATGTAGGGCAATGCAAAACGCGATAAGTGAAGTCTTTCCAAATGCATGACATCGTTGGTGTTTGTGGCATATCATGAAAAAAATTCGTGACAAGTTGAAGAGTTGCAATGAGTATAAGGCGATAAAAACGTCTCTCAAGAGTGCTGTTTATGATTCTTTGTATCCAGTGGACTTTGAAAAAAATTGGGCAGATCTCATCAAACAATTTAATTTACAGGGCAATGATTGGCTAGCTGGATTGTACGAGGAGAGGCATCGATGGGTACCAGCATTTGTTAAGGATACTTTTTGGGCGGGGATGTCAACAACCCAACGAAGCGAAAGCATCAATGCCTTCTTTGATGGATACGTCCATTCCAATACCACCTTGAAGGAGTTTGTGGGGCAATATGAGAATGCCTTAGGTAAGAAGGTGATGAAAGAAGAAGAGGCAGACGCCCATTCCTTAAACTTTCAAATTCAGAAAGTGTCCCCTTACTGTTTTGAGGATCAATTTCAGCAAGCATACACAATTGGAAAATGCAAGCAATTCCGAGAGCAAGTAAGCCAAACAATTGGGTGCAATTTGACTATTGGACCGGTAGTAAATGGTATTTCACAATTCCACATTGAACAAGACATCCTAGTTGGAAAGAAAAAAAATATATTTAAAACTTGCACTTTCCTTGTTCATTTTAATGAGGAGTCAGCAGAAACTAATTGCAATTGCCGGTTGTTCGAGAGTAAGGGAATGGTGTGCTCGCATATGATCTCGGTTTGGTCAAAAAAGAAGCTTGAAGTAGTGCCCGATAAATATATTCTACGACGATGGATGAAAAATTTGGTGAGGAGTCACACAAAAATTAAGGTGAGTTATGTTAATTGGGAGCGCAAGCCCGAATTTGTTCGCTATGACAGATTGTCGAAGTTATTCAATGAGGCCGCCGACATTGCCATGTACTCCATTGCCAAGACTGATAGGATGGCGGCTAGGTTGCGAGAAATTAAAGCGGAGAATAACTTATACGATGAGGAGTGTCAAAGCAATATGCCTGCGGTTGGAGATGTACAAAATGGTTTGAAAAGCTTCCAAGATAAATCAAATACCGTGGGCGATCCAAGTGTAGGGCCTCGGAGAGGGCGACCGCCAATGAAGAGGAAACAATCAATGACTGAGCAAATTGTTAGGAAGAATACGAAATCAAACAAAAGGGTCCAATGTAGTCGCGCCAATGCAAAGAGTACATTGGTATACCAATCATTATGCTTTCCTTTCGATGTTTCACATAATTATGCTCATTGGTTTGTATGATTTTGAATTTGACTTTATTCCGCTTTAGGATGTGGAAGTCAACACTCATGCTACGGGATTTCACGAGATTGTCATGCAAGAGAGTGGAAACGTTATTGTAAGTATAACTTCATTTGTACTACATTGAGTCTTTTCATATTGCTATAATTTCAATTGGTTATGATTCACTACTACAATAATAGATATGCGTCACACTAAGAAGATTCATAAAGATCACGATTTTCAGTGAAAGCGTGATAAAAAGTGGTGTTTAAAACTTTTTATCTCAGTTTAAGTCCAAAGCTGAGATAAAAAGTGGGGTTTCGCGCGAAATAATAGACCTCGCTCTTGCAGCGAGATAAAAGAAAAATAACCTCACCTTTGCGGCGTGATAAAAGATTTTAGGGCGGAAAAAAAATAAGATAAAAGATCTCACTCTTATGGCGAGATAAAAGAGAAAAGATCTCACCCTTGTGGCGTGATAAAAAAGAGAAAAGATCTCACCCTTGTAGCGTGATAAAAGATTTTAGGGCGGAAAAGAATGAGATAAAAGATCTCGCTCTTGTGGCGAGATAAAAGATAAATGACCTCACCCTTGTAGCGTGATAAAAAACGTTAGCGCGAAAAAAAAGTGAGATAAATGATCTCATTCTTGTGGTGAGATAAAAAGCCTACCTATTTAGTCGCGCAATCAGAATTTTCACATGGGTTGGCTAGTACTCATTTAGGTAGACTTTGAAAAGTTATGTGAGAAAAACGATATCGTTTAAGAACTTTGAAAAGTTCTTTTTTTTTTCTTTTTTACAAAAAGTAAAAAGATAAGCCCTAATTAAACCCATTCCAAATAATCTTTACGTTTCATCTTCATTTTCACGCCCAAAAAGATCAAGAGAGAGAGAGAGAGAGAGAGGGCAAATCCTACAATTGGGTACCACCAGTGCCTCGTTGTTTCTTCGACGACGGGCGGACTGTTCCACTAAAGCCCGATTTTCACGTGGGCGAGCCGTGATCTTTATGGTTTACTATAGTAGTGAAATTTAGTTATTTCGCATGTCTTCCAAGTATACGTTTGACACATTAGGTAAAAAAGCAATTATATTATTATGGCTTAGCCTTATTTGAAAAGGATTAAAATCCAATTGAGAAGCCACCATTGAAATTGAAATTCAATATAAACACAAAATCCACGTGAAATGGTTAGTTTATAAAAAAAAAAATCAAAAGTTTGTCTATAATGTTACAATCTGTAGGTTGTGATAATTTTCATAAAAATACAAAGTGCACACTACAACAAAAACACTATTGTCTTCTAAATTTACTAGCTAAACCTAAAATTTTCACCCCAAGAAAATTTTTTGGTGACCAACAACTAATTTTGATGGGTAAAAGATCTATTGTCATATTTTTTAAATTTTTTAAACAATGTTTATATATGTATTTTTATATATTTTAATATTATGTTAATTGCATTTCAAAAAATTCAGCAAATTTTAAAGGAAGAAAAAAGTTTTCTCACTTTAGAAAGTAAGTATAAATATTTTTGTTTTCCTAATGTAACAGAAGTTCATGGCTAGCTTAGTGGTAAGGGCTTGGGAAATCAACTAAGGGTGCGTGGGTTCGAAACTTGGCAATGACAAGAAAAGATGATCTAGTAGATACAAAGAAAAGATCACGCTCAATGATTTTTCATCTCAGTTTATGGTGGTGTGATCATTTTGAACTTTCAATCACGGTTATAGACTGTGATCTAAAGTGACATACAATCACACTCAAAATAGAGAAATGATCACGCCCAAGAGAAATAATCACGGCTTATAACCGTGATAAAAGAGAAACGATCACGCTTTTTGGCCGTGATTGTTTCTCTCTTTCAATCACGGTTTATAACCGTGATAAAAAGGAGTGACTTACAATCACACCCAGATCTATCACAGTAGCAAAAGCGTGATGGAAAACTTACAATCACAGCCAATAACAGGGATCTTTATGGTTTATTGTAGTAGTGATTTCAGCCATCTCAAGCAAGTATAGGATATCTTGGTACGTGGAGCTATGACCTTGATGAATCTCCATATGATTTGGAACATGATTATAGTAAGTTTTGCTCTTAAACTTCCTACTTTTATTGATTTATAAGTTTAACTAGGATTCTCTCTCTCTCTCTCTCTCTCTCTCTCTCTTCATATTTTGATTTGACTTAGTTTGTTTTTGTTGTCTTTCTTTTTTTGTGCATGTTGATAACTTCAGGGATGGAATGATGCTTTTGAGATACAGGACATGATATGAAACAAATGAAGGATGCGAAACAAATGACTAGCGTCCACTTTTGTGAAATATCATGTTGCCACTTTTGCATATTTTTGGTGTTGAAATTGTAGTCTTTCGGTTTTGAAATTACTTTGTTTTGTTGGTGGAATGCAGTTTTTTGGTGCTGTATATACCCCAAGCTTTGCTTCATGTTGCTACTTTTTTGGCAAAAGCATGAGGAGATGGCAGAAGCATGAGTGGAAAGTTATCAATCAAATTTAGTGTAAAAACTCGAGCGCATGAGTTCCAATTATGTAAATTCATTCATATCAATGTATTTTGATTTCTCCAAATTCGTTCATTGTGTAAATTTGATTCACGCCTTTTTGCATATTTTGATTGTATTGAGTTTGCTTGAATTTTCCATATTCATGGATCCTGAATTCAAGTTCATACTCATGACTGAGCAAATTAAAGTTGTTGCAGAGAGAGAGAGAGAGAGAGAGAGAGAGAGAGAGAGCGCAATCAATGACTGAGCAAATTAAGCTGGAATTTTTTGTATGAAATGGAACTCTTATGTATGTCGTGTCGTCGTGTCCTATACCTGTATCTTGTCGTGTCGGTGTGTCCATATCGTGTCTTATACTGTATGTGTGAGTGTATTCGTAACGTGTCCCATACCTATATCATGTCATGTCGGCGTATTTGTATCGCATATCCATATCGTGTCGGCGTATTCATAACGTGTCCTATACCTGTATCATGTCGTGTCGGCTTATCCGTATTGCATATTTGTATCATGTCGGGGTATTCGTAACGTGTCCTATACATGTATCCTGTCATGTCGGCGTATCCATATCGTGTCCTATGTTCATATCGTGTCGTATACCGTATCGCGTCGGTGTTTTCGTAACGTGTCCTATACCTGTATCCTGTCGTGTCGGCGTATCCATATCGCATATCCGTATCGTGTAGTGTCCTATATCCGTATTTTGTCGTGTCCTATAACTTGGAATCTTTGATACCTGAAGGAAAAAAAGAAAGCATCATTTGTTTCTCCCGGAGCAAATGGGTCTAGCTGGAGATTCTCAAGACCTCATCATGCACTACAAGAAAAAATAGTATTGCCCTTGCATGAAAAGAATTAATTGCATCGGAAAACTGAAAATTGTACACTGTTTATTGCCAATATTTCAATACTTGTATCGTAACTCTTTCACACAACACAGAATAGTTCCAACCAAATCAATTACAAAGGAATTCAAATACATCCCACGCTGACTGTTATTCCTAACTATCTACCGAAACAATTTTACAAATGCATGTGACTATCCAAAGAGACTAATTTCCCAACTCTATCCAAATATTTAAACAAAGATGAGCAATTTTGTTGCATTGCCTTACTCATCCATCATCAATCCCTCACAAAAAAAAACCTATCACAAATATATTTACAGCCAAGGGACAATAAAAATTTCTTCCGTATCAACCAGTCATTGCACGTACGTCTTGTGCCTCTATCAACCGATCATTGCACGTACGTCTTGTGTCGCTGCATCAGAGACATATGACTCATTTAGTTAGAAAGTTAACAAACTAAAGTCAAATTGCCAAATCAAACTAGATAACTCTAATGTCAAACTCATATAATTAGGCACAAAAGGCTATGCAGATTCTCTATCAATAGAAGTATAAATGAGACTTATATTCATGGAACAAATTCCCACTTCGGACCTAATCTAGAATTACAAAATAGTATCCACTAGAGAACTTAAATTGAACTAAAATTTAAGTCCTCGAGAATAGATACATTATGTGCTTTACAACAACCAATCTAAAGATTTGTCTATTTTAAAATTGGTAAACTTTATTTTGTATTCAGGTTTTCCTCACAAGCCACGTCTAATAAATCCATGGCCACGTAGCCTCCAGTAATTTATCTCCATACCAACTAATTATGCTTTCAAACCAAGTTACCAAGGTATGGCCATAAATTCAGAAAAAACATAGCCAATAAGGCTGAGGAAGAAACTAAGATTCCCAATGAACCATTGGAGCTAATTACCAGATTGAGTCCGGAAGATCAAATCAATAACAGAAATGTGCAGTCAAGTTGTTTTCCCAAAAGAATCCAGCAAGAGAAGAGAACAATAGGAAGTGCTTGTAGTTTTGCAACAAGCTACAACTTCTAATCCTATGCTCTTAGGAGAAAATCACCCTAAAGAACTGTCTTCCGTGAAATTAAAGTGGAGACTAACCAAATATCAAGAAGCCATTTGACAATCATTTGAACAAGACTTGTGTTCTCTCGACTGGGCATTGACTCCACTTATAACCCACAGCTTAAATTTGCACCAGTACTGAAAAAGTTGGTTAACAAACTATCAATGACAATGTTTAAAAATAACTATCAATGACATTTTATAAAATCAGACAGAGACGCATCATGTCCTATTTGCAACAAACGGACGGGCAATGGACAACTAGGCCTAGGCCCCAAAGCAACAGAGCTAGCAAGTAACATAAAGCTTACATGTAAGAGTTAGATGCCGTGAAAATCGTACCTGCTATCGCACACAAAGCCTTAAAATTCCCATTCACGCACATAAAGCCTTAAAATTCCCATTCAATTGTTCATCCATTTCATAACCAATTTTGCACGAAGGGGAAATTTTGAAAATGAAAGAGAGGAAAGTATGGACAATTTTTTACAACTAAAAGAAACGGTAACATCTACAATGAATACCATCACAATCAAAAACCCTAATTTTATGAAACCTGAAAAAAAAAATCTAATTTTTTTCGTGTGGGGTGGGGCGGAGGAGTACCTGTGAGAGAGAAGGGATGGTGGTGGCATTAATTCTTTATTACTCCATCTGTTCCTAATTGAGAGTTCCTTATTTTATTTTGGGATGTTCCAAAATAATTGTCCCTTTCCAAAAATAAAAGTAGAAATTTGATAAAATTTTCAAAAGTGTCCCTCCTATGTGAATAAAAATAGTATAATATAGGTAGAATATAAGGATAATAGTACGTGGGAAGTAGGTGTAACGATTACATAATTCCTAAAAAAAAGTTGAAATTTTTAAGAGAGACTCTCATTTAGGAACAGAGGGAGTATTGTAATTCATGCATGATAGTACATAAAATTTTCACAACCACTCATTAGTTCTTTATTTACCATACCAAATAAATAAAAAAGAGAGGGTAGTGACAAATAAGTTGTTCAGCAGTCAGCAGCAGGGATAGTGCACCCAATCCCATAATTGGTCCCATGCCAGCAGGCATAGCACAAGCCTATACACGTGCACACGCATTCAGAAAGCTAATCTCAGGTTTCAGATAATGTACTGCTGCTACTCTAGGCTCAAGTGTGGACTCTACGTCAAATATCAATAATTGGGGCAAGAAAGAAATAAAGATGAAGTTCTGCACTGCTTCTGCAGACTTCCCTTAAATTTTTTTTGTCTATAACTCAAAGATTATACTGCAGAAGAGTTATTACCGCTTAATGAATTTTTAGTTGATGTATGTGAGGAGGATGATCTATTTCGAAATCCGTATTTTGTGAATTTTAGCTTGTTTCTTCCATTTAGATAGACAATAAAGAAAACTCGGCCTAATTTAGGTTTGAAATGTTTAAAAGTTCTAGTTCTTTCGTTGTTAACTACCCAATCTTCTTGGCTACTATTTCAATTAAACAGTTAAAATCTTTTTAGACCGGTCAAACACAGTCAATAGACTGTTCTACTATATAGATGATTCTAATATAAGTGATTGAATGCTATTGAATTACACGTACGAGTGTCGACGTGTTGCATGTGTAGATGCATATGCCCATGCGTGTGAATTTGGATTTTGGAGGGACTGTGTCGAAGGTTGAGTCGTTACCGCTTGACTAGTTTTTGGCGACTTGGTAATAATGGAAACTGAGTGATTCTATCGATGGTATGGGGTTTGGATGGAGAAGTGAAAATGGGTTGAGACATGGACGGAACCGAATACAAGTTTAGTACGGGGCTACACCATCGGATTTCCAAATTCCAAGTTTCTACATTGCATCAAGTTTGGCAAGTGGCAAAAATTTCGACTCCAATTAGCAAAATGGTTTCAACTTGAAACAAATTCAGTAATTTAGGGTCCACAGGGGAAAGTTCATATCCTAAGGGACAAAATTGGCAAGAAATCATTCTTAAGGAACCAACTTGTCAGTACTCAATTGTTTTTGGAAGGTCCTTCTATTGGAAGCCTAAAGATTTGTTAATAAGCTAAACAAAAACAAAAATCACACATTTCAATACTTTTTTTTTTACACTTTTTAATCTACTTTCATTTTTACACACTCCTGTACAATTTTCATACAGTTCAATACAATTTTCCAATCTATAGAACAACCAGCGTTTTATGTTTTATCATTCTTCTCTAGCAAAAGACAATGTCGTTTTTCCAAATTTTTTGCTCGATATTTTTTTTCCTTAAATACAGCAGAGACGACTCTTCTCTAAATAATGACTCGGTAACATGGATCTTAAAAGGCTATATATATTGCACCTGCACTAGGTGATTCTATTTCGTTTTTTCCACTAATATTCTGTTTGTATTGGCGTAGGATATTTTGGAGGTCGGCTGAAGTGAAACTACTAGAACTACTTTTGAATCTATAAAAGTTAGATTATTCTTCTTTTGGTTCGAATTTGGTACTATTCAATTGCATTATTACAACACGAAAACATTTTTAAAAAAAAAAATACAAATGACAGATTACTCCCCTCATGTTTGGAAATTTACAAAATACCCCTATCTCATAACAAATTTCTCCCTTATCGTAGTCGCTAGAAAATTCAATGAAATTTTTCTAAATTCATTAAATCCTAATTATAATGGACCAAACTGTCTCTTTTTAGTTTGTGAAATGTTATTTCCACATCTCTACAGCCTTTTATGGAGTGGTCCATTATAATTAGGATTTGTTTATTTTGCTTCGTATTTGTTTATATAAGACGAAATTTTAGATAAATAAGACTATTGTTTGATATGTTTTTGTCTTTATTGAATTTTTTTGCTTTTGCTCATATTTTTTTTTTTACTTTTTAGACTCATCTCGTTAAAATGGATAATTAATTTAAAAATATGACGTGAATCTAATAAAAATTCAAAAAAACAAACTAAGACGAAAAAGAAAAAAAGTTTACAAGAATGGAGTTAATTTTTGGTGTAAAGACTCTAGATTGAGGCTCCGTTCCAGAACATCTTCTTAAAAAATAAGTATTTATTTCACATTTTCAAACTTAAAAATAATGTAAATGAAAAATAATTTTTCAATTTTTTTTGCATTGTATTAAAGACCTCAATGAGACCTATCAAACAAGATCCATATTGACAGGAAAATAATTTGCGTAAGCACATGATTTTTGAGCTTGAAATTGCTTTCTTAAAAAATAATTACTTATTTTCCTTTCCGGAACGGAGCCTAACTTATACGGAGGGTCCGTGATTCCCTTATTTACGAAGTCACGCGATTTCGATTGTCCGCGCGATTCGCCTCTGTAAATAATTATTTAAGAAAAGCTATGTTAAATAGATATTCTCAAAGACTGAATTGTCATCATCACAAGTATATGGGAATGGGCCCACAATTGACGGCCGATGCAACTCTTTTGCGAGTCACGAGGAAAACTGCAATCAACTCCTCGAAGCCCACCTGTCTATCAGTGGTCCCTAATTTTCTTCACACCGTATCAACGGTTCTGATCTAAAGACCACGAACTCCTCATCCCCACAGCCCAAAAGCCCTTCAGTCACATGAACGAACCCCGCTAGCTAAGGGTCATCATCGGGCCGGGCCGGGCCGGCCCAGCCCGTCAAGTCGCAGCCCAAGCCCGCCCACGGGCCGGGCCGACCGGGCTTTTTTTGGCGGGCCCGCCGGGCCGGGCCATTACCATAAATTGAAGCCCAAGCCCGGCCCACGGGCTAGCCCAATTGGCGGGCCGGCGGGCCAAAAGCCGGGTGGGCCAACGGCCGGGCTTAAATTTCCTTGGGCAAAACTAAAACAAGGGAAAAATAAAGGATTTTTTGGGATTTTGGGCTAATGGGCGGGCCCGTTGGCGGGCTCACAAGCTGGGCCTACGGGCGGGCCTAGTAAAAATTCATAGGCCCGAGCCCGCCCATTACAAACTACGGGCCGGGCTAGCCCGCCCGTTTTACGGGCTAGGGCCGGATAAAAGCCCAGCGGGTCAAGCTGGCTTTGGACGGGTCGCGGGCCACCGGGCTAAATGATGACCCTTACCTCTAGCGTTTTTTACTCTCAATGCCGCGGCAATGATCCAGTGCTAACGCATCCATCACAACAGCTCCTCCTAATACTAAATTAAATTACTGAAAGTTCCACCACGTACCCTAAAATGGACAATTTTTATTTTATTTTATTTTATGTTAGAATGCTTTTGAAAAATTATACCCATATTCAAGATAAATCTATTCATTCGATTACTGGTGTTTCTATTAATCAATAAGTTGTAGATTTCAAATTTTTTCATTTTGTCCATATTCAATTATTTTTTCACGTTTATTAGTTTTGCGTTCAGTTTTTATGAATTGTTGATTTTTTTCAACGAGAGGAATCCAATAACTAACAAATTACGACTTTTTTACAAGTGTTTTTTAAAAATATCCAAGAAAAATCCCACAAAATCAGCTTTTTCTCTTTTTCTTGGTTATTTTTCAAAAAAATTGGGTAAGTCAAAAAAATTTCCTTTTTCGATTTCTCTCGTCGAGACAAACGAATAACACGTAAAAATTTGGCGCAAAACTAACACACGTGAAAGAAATTGAATAGAGGGTGTTCCACTTTACATTCTTTTTGAAAAAGTACTTTTTTTTCAAATTTCAAACTCAAATATAATGAAAATGAAAAATAATTTTTCTATTTTTTTTGCACCGTATAAAAGATCTCAATGAGATCTATCAAACAAGATCCATATTGATAGAAAAATTATTTGTGTAAACGCATGATTTTTGAGCTTGAAATTACCTTCTTTTTCTAAAAGTTCTTTTTCCACGAAACCGGAACATTAGAACAAAATAAAAAGTCTATAGTCCATAACTTGTCGATTACAGCTGAAACACCCCAAAGTAAATCTTCCTGGTGAATTTGTTTCTTAATAAATTCGTGATTTGACGTGATGGAGTGATTATGTCTCTTTATGAAACTCGAGTAGTAGTAATATTTACAGTATCATTTAATTGTGTTAAGATTCGAGCTCGAACTCGGCTCGAGTCTTAATGAGCCAAGCTAAGTCATTTATTAAACGAGTCTCTTTAATCGAGCCGAGCCACCTTTAACGAATCTAACTTTTGTCAAACGAGCCGAAAACTTGAGTTCAAGCTAAGCTCGCGAGCTGCTCGGTTCGTTTCCAGCCCTAACAATACTTAATTGTGTTTATGTAGTCGGTCGCTTCTCTCTTTTTCTTTTTTCTGTTTTTAAGAAGGAAAGTACTAACATAGATTACAAAATGGGAATAAGTATATTCCACCTCCACAAAGTCATTACGAAAATGAAAATACATAACAAAAGGCAAGACATAAAATAAAATAAAGCCAAGCGAATGACCAAGTGCATCCTTCACCAAAATATCCGCGCACATTTTCGCCTCTATGCTTGATTGTTGCCATTGGTAAACTTACGAACATGCAGGTACCTACAATCAGAAATAAGAGCACCCAAGGGATGAGAACCCAAATGGTGTGTATCCCGAATGGAATTCAGTGCAAGCTGCCTTCTCTCTATTCCTTGAAATTTCATTTCGTGGGTTTCATTCGCTAATGATTTGATTCGTTCTCTTTACACCCTTTCCCAATCCTTCAAATTTCATTTGGTGGGTCTCGTTCATTAATGATCACACGGGAATGAATCAAAACTTTATGCGTTTGGGCCCAAGATTAAAAAATTCCCATAGCCGCCTAAAGTTTTCTTTTTCTCACAACTCTATTTTACTCTATCTTAAGGAATTGGTGATGGGGTGGATGAGATTTGAATCTTTCCTAAAGCCAAGTTCGTCTAATGGTTTACACGAGCTTGGCGTAAAACTAATAATTTTGGTTCAGAACAGGTAGAAATACTTTAAAGCCAAGTTTGTCTACCTGTCTACACGAGTTAAACGGTCTAAAATTTATAAAATACGAAAGTTGAGACATACCATTCTCCTCATACGCAGTCCAAATAGCATAAATAACTTGTCTAAATACCATAAGCCGTGGACATACTTTTTTCGTGTGACTCATCTTAAGACACAAACGAGAGCTTTTATCAAATAAAAGACAAATGATAATGTCAATACTGTGTTTTTGTTAATGCCAAAATTGTTGCGCATATGAATCTTATACTTTGCACATGGCACAAACTTTTTATGGACAACATTTTTGACATTAACAGAAACAGTTTTGGCTAGTTTTTCGTGTGACTCATCTCGTCCAAAAAAAAAAAACACAGAAATAATTTTGACATTAGCACGACTAGAATAAAATTAGCACTAAAAGGAGAAAAGACGAGCGCGTCCCCTTGTTATGCAGTCCTGTGCATGCGTAGTACTGAAGAGTATCTTACAATTTACACGTCCCAATCAATAAAGCTAAAGCTTTGTTTCCCTACACCCATATCTGTTTAACCTATTTCTCCCCACCGCGAAACAAGCCTATGCTTAAGCTCCACGTGCCACGTGGCTTCAAACCTGACACGTGTCACATCACACGGCGAGTCCAGGCTTACCACCTGCACCCGCGGTTAAGCAAACAACTCCCTTCCACAACAACCTTTTGTATCACACTGTATCATATCATATCATATCATATTATCAAAACAAACCTTTTTTTAAAATGTTGTTTCTGTGTTTTTGGATTAGATAATACTCCTTGGGAGGCTAGGAGTAGTTGTAGCACTCGAACACTCATGATGACAGATAATACCGGGCCAACCTCACTTTATTTTATCCGGACCCTTGCATTTAAATACACTAGCGAATGCCCGTACCTGAAGGTACGGCGCAACACATTTTGAAGACAACTAAAACTATTGGTCGAACATTGTGTGTAAAGAGAGGATCAAACTAAACTTTGGTATATGTGTAGGACAAATCGAGGTGTAAATAATATTCAAGTTTTACAAAAATTTCCAAAATTCATAAATCCCCCAACACACATAATAAAAATTAAATAATGTCAAATCAAATATATTTTTGTAAAACTTAACCTAACAAATAAAATGTCATTATGATATTTTCAATATCTTAACAAAACTCTTATCACGATGACCTCATTGTCTCTTTGCCAGTCCTTGACTTCCCTACATAAATAAGAGTAAGAATTATTAAATTCATCGCAAATAAAAATGAACTGGCAATGAAATCAAAAAGACAACTTATTACCATTGAAAATGTGCCAACACTCTTTCGACCAATCAGCTTTTAATACAAAAGTCACCACATGGGCACAATGTTCAAGGCATCCAAATTTTGGAGCAGGAATAATAAACACACATATGAGCATTCATAAAATTGAGAAATATAGTCTTTGAGCATTTGCGCCCCATTATTCTGGCATAACATCACAGATAAAGGTATTACTATATTATTTTAATTCTATACATTGTGATTTATATACAGATTTTTAGTATTTACCTTTAACATTAATTTCTTCAGATATGAGGGGACACATTATAAGATGAATTCTGCCTTCGTATCATTTACCATTTGGATGAAAATTAGAAAAATGGGGATAAGGGACATCAGCATTTAACAAAATATAGAGATGAACAAAGCGACATTTGAAAAACATGAAAGAATAAAATTGCTAATAACAAAATATACAGTGCTTACCATTTGATGAGCTACCATTGAAATTTGACACTCCACTTAATCTTTGAGCATCCCCTTGAGACTGAACTATTTCGGTTGGCAGCTGCAGATTATTTTCCACACCTATGTGCAAAGCAATTTGGGTTTGATTATTTTAAATTCAGGTTAAAATGAATATATTTTCAAACACTACCTTTTTTTTTGTATTGAATTCTATAAATACATACCATTTATTGGGTCAATCTCAAAATTTTATTCTTCGTTTGCTTCTACTGCATTCTCATGCAAGCTAACTCTTTCAGATGTCGGGCACACATTTAAATGTTCATCTGAAAATATTGCAGTATTTTTGAATAGTATATATATTTTAACGTCAGCAAGATTAAATCGCAGGTTATATGGTTTACACAGATATTCTTGTCGTGGAAAGAATGCTTGTGGAAACAATGCTTGCCAATTAGTTGGTTGACTTCCATATTCTGCTACAACTGATATCTGATTATCTGCATGCGTCTCAACACAATTAATCACTGGAAGCGTATTAATTTCATTCTCAATGCTCATCTTGCAACTCTGGACACGTCAAAGAAGGAGATACTTACACAAAAACAAAATTCAAATAATTCAACTAAGACATGTAAAAATAGCAGAAAAAAAAAAAGAAATCATGACAGATTAATACCCATGTGCCTTGAAAGACCTTTTAAATTGTCACATATCCTCTACTTCTTTCAAAAACTTAAAAAGTGAAAAATACATGACAGTGCATGCCCGTGCCCGTGCATTTAGTACATGCAAATCAATAGTGTGATTACGTGCAATATATATCTCAATCCCCTATCCAACCAAAAAAAATAGCAAGTATACTCATTGATCTGGTTAACTTGATTCATCAAATTATAAACGAAAAAACATTTATTAATCCCTAACTTCTGCATATACACAACCTCTCATTCCTATTCATGCACCTTGCCAAGAAAAGGTTTGCATGTTGAATTAGAGATGCCTAAAAATTACTCCCCCCACAATAATGCAACTCCAACCAAACCACGTTGGACACAAATTACGACCCTGAAAATTTAAGAGGTAGAGATCAGGGAGAGTGAGAGAGAGGGAAGAGAGAGGGAGAGGGAGAGAAAGAGGAAATAAAACCTGGTAATTTTCACAACTCAACTGCTATTCAATGGCGTGAATCTGGTTGCTTGAGTTTGTGGTTTGAAGGAGGAAAATGGTTAATCTCTGTGTGTGCTGAAGAAGAGGGAGAGAAGAAGGGAACTCGTATATTTGGGAAGATATTTTTGGGAAACGTAAATCATGCTATTAGATTGGAAATCATGGGATTTAGATTAAGAGTCCTATTATGATTAGGGAATGAAACTGATTAGTGATAGTGATTGAAGGAATTTAGATATGGTGGGGTTTCAAAATAAAGTCCTATAAGATTAGGGAAATAATGAAACAGAATTAGTTTGAAATTAAGATTTTTGATTTACCAGTTTAATTTTAAGGGTTTAAATGATTTACTTATTCATGTTTAAACCATCCATTTTTAAATGATATACTTTACTCACGGAACCATCCATTTTTGGTTTGCTCCGTTTATATTCCGATATTTAACAGACAGATTTTATTGGTTCAGATTTCCATTCTCAAGTAAGAAGGCTAAATCAATTGCTATGTGTTACTTTTCAATTATATATGGATTACCATATATGTACGTATTCTCCTTTTCAGTTTATAACCAATCCCATAAATCATGGGATTTCAAATGTTTGGTGATAATATACGAATTGAATTTTAATTAGAATGGCCAAATGTTTTCTTTTTAATCGGAATGAGTATTTTAAGTTTTCTTTCATTAATTCTTTTCAAATATGTCGCTGGCTATTCTATGATTTTGGGTACCAAACATACCATTTTAATCTTTCTGTAAATGTCAATAATGCATTTACCAAAAATCCCCTCCACATTTACTTGTTCAAACTTACCAAAAATGCATTTAGCAAAATTGAAAATGAGAATCAAAACCCAATCAAGGTTTCATTACTAATAATCGGCAATCATTCATTACCAAAAATTGTTCATTAAAAAAATCAAAAACTTCCCGTAAATTAAGTCTTTGTCAATCAAGTATTTCGCAATCAAGTCTCTTTTTTTTATTTTATATATATATATATAAAAAATCAAGTCTTTCCCAATAAAGTCCCATGAATATTGTTACCATTACCAAAAATTTGTCATTATATACGTTCACCTAACCAAGTCTTTGTATTTACGGGCCTGCCATTGTAGAATGGAGGGTGTAGATTTATAGATAAGACAAATCTGAGCGTTGGTTGTCTTTTGGATTCAAACCCAGACCTCCCTTATTATATAGATGTTTATTTTGCAAAATATGCAGCTGTCTCATCCAAGTATATGTTCATCTTGCTAGTGCTAGTATAGTGAATTTTTTCCCGGAAAGAGGACTTCTCCGGTTCATGAAAATGGATTGGACTGTCCAGTTAGTCTATTTGCGGGCATTTTCTAGTTCATTTTGGTGATCGAACTTGTTCACGTTTTGGAGTTCGTCGTTAGTGCCGAATGTATAAAATTAATGTTGATTGGACACTGGTCGATGTAATTTGGAATGCATTTTCTGTAGAGATAAATGACTTTACTGAGCTTCGATTTGTGCCTTATTCTCTTTAAAAATTCAAAAAGAATTTTTCAAAAATTCCCCTTAGATTTTTCCTACTTCCAGCATTTCTTTTTCTATCTTTCTCCACTT
Source organism: Rhododendron simsii (assembly GCA_014282245.1). NCBI lineage: Eukaryota > Viridiplantae > Streptophyta > Magnoliopsida > Ericales > Ericaceae > Rhododendron > Rhododendron simsii. Next base: position 53,369 of record WJXA01000206.1, on the reverse strand, counting down.
ATTACTCCTACTATTTTTCAAAAAAAATTTCAAACACCAATCCAAACATAGCATTGGTTGTTGCAATCTTGTTATGTTTTAAAATAAAATGTGTTCTTAAATTACAAACGATATCTAATCAATCTGATTTTGACGTGACTAATGTTAATGACAAACTCTAAAACACGAACGATTTGTATCATCAAAATATGACTAATGTTATCGACAAACTCTAAAACACGAACGATTTGTATCATCAAAATGGACCAGGAGAGGGACCGAAAACGGAAACTGAACAGTGCTGACGCCTTGTTTTTAAATCACAACTGAAATTTCTTTTTTTTGATAAACTGAAATTTCTTTTGATAAGAATACACACATATTCTTCCTTCTTGTGCCCTCTCGTAACACATATACTGGTCAGGAGCAGAGGATTTCAGAAAAAGAATACTCCTATATGCCACCTGCACCAGGTGATTCTCTTTTTTTCTAAAGCCTGTGTGTGTATGTATTGGCGGCCGTGCATCATCTATATTCTATATATCTAGACCCGTGAGTGAAGCGAAACTTCTAGAGAACTACTTTTTCTAATAATCTAAGGATTTGGTTCTCATTTCTTTTGGTGCTTAAATTGGTTCTGCTCCAAGCCATTATGAAACAAAAAGAACAAAATTTTTATGTGGGTAAGTTTCCCCAAGCCCCTCTGTTTCTCTCATAACATTTGTTTTGTGCTTGTTTTCTCTCAAAATCTTCATTTCTCTGCTTCTAGGATTATTCTAGTACTAGATAGCATTCTTATTTCAATGATATTGAAATTACCCATTTTTTGATTCTTTATGGTTAGAAAAAAATGGCCTCTGTGCCTTTCTTCCTCAATTGGGTTGTACTGTACTTACTTTTCTGAAAGAGGGCAAAAGTACTGCCCAGAACTTTTTCATTCTCAAATAACCCATGAAACTCTGGATGAAGAGAATGAAGGTTCGTTTTCAGTGGATTATGTTATGAATGTCTTTAATTGTTTCTAATCTGTGTGTTGGTTTCTCACTACCCTCTCTTTTCTCTGCCAATTTTTTGCCCCTTCTTTTTTCTTTTTCTTTCTTAAAATGCATTTATTCGTTATTGGCATCACTGTATCAGCATTATCCGTAATTTGTATGATGTTTTTTTTTTTTTTTATAACCGGATGTTCGGATCAATTTGCATGCACCTTAACTAATTTCACGTCCGGAAATTAACTGCTGAAAAAACTTCCAGTGGCCCAAAAGGTTGATTTGGAATTTATCTTGTAATGTTTTTTTTGTTGATAAAATTAACTGCTGAACATTCCAATTTCTTGATTTTTATATTCTGACAGAAAAATTGCTCATGTTGGTACCTCTCTTTCTTCCTCAATGGAGGTTACTTTTTTCTGTTTAAGGAGGTTGAAAAGTACAGGTGTCTCAATGCATGCTTTACCCCCTCTTGTATTATTGTATCTCATTCGTCACTTGTCTTTGTCAACCCAAGATTTCCGAAACAGCCACGATTTCTTAATTGTTTATGTTTCCATGTTACTCTTCAATCTTCGTACCTTCTTACTGTCAGACTTGGTAGTGCTCTTCAAACTGTGTCTCCAATCTGCTTCTTCTCCTGTTTCTGCCCCCCTTTTTTAGCAGATTTTAAGAACCAGGAACCTGGATTTTCCAGGCTGTTTTCTAGTAGGTATCAATTTTTTTTGGCTTAATCATTGTTTACTTGTTATGGTTAACTACTACTCCTTGAAGATTCGTTCTCTTTTTTGCTTTGTGTTTTTTTTTTTTTTGTGCTAATGGGCTTCTCATTATTTTGCAGTTGGAAGAAGGTAGAAGTGGACCACTGAACTCTTGGGTAGGTTTCCAGAGATGAAATGGATGGTGGAGATTGATTCTTTTTGAGAGCAACCTTAATCTCTCTGGTGTCTGATAAACAGTAAAATTCCACTTCTGGGTTTTCTTCTTTCCTAATCACTCTTAAATGGGTCTCATTTGATGGTCAGACAAAAAAAAGGAAATTTCATCTTAATTTCATGTGATTGTAGTTGAGAGTCGGTTAAAAGGGCATTAAAATCTTGCACGCAAAGCTTTGGAAAAGGGGCTGTTTGGGGGGTGTTCTATTTCCTTGGGAATTATGAGCATTGAAAGAAAAGGGATGGATGCTTCAAATCAGAAGTCCATTGAGAGAGTTGTTTCACAGAGAGCTCTGCAAATGGGCAGCTCATTTCCATGCCAAATCTGTGTGGTTGGCTTCCTCTGTGGGGTTTGTCTTGCAACATTCTTTCTGGCTGCTCTCACTTCCATTGGCACCTTTGCATTTGGTGGGATTTCGTTCTCTGCATCTTCCAATGGAATCACTTCTTGGAATTCAAGTTCAGCTATCATCAGTGAGTGGAATTTACTCAATTTTCTGCTCGTTTTGTTGCTGCAAAATTTTTTTTAAGTACTCCTTATTTCCCATATTTGATACTCTTTTGTCCAATGTTCTAAAAATCGCTAGGCGCTAATCGGGCAGAAAAAGGGGCGCCTAGGTGCCAACTAGTCGGCCGCGTCGACTGCCTAATCTATGCGTTGGACCACGGCCTAGTGCGTAGGCGGGGACTAGTCAGCCGATTTTTAGAACACTATTTCGACATGAGTTTGTCTTGCAGTTGTTGAATTCGTGATAAATTTCATTTAGAACAAGAATTGTGGCCTCTGTAATGTTGTCCCTGAGAATAAAAGGTTTAGAAAAGATTTTTCTCTTTTGATTGGATTGATGGAAAACAAAATTAATTTTCACATTTAAATGTTTCTAAAGTAAAACAAATGCTTTTTTGGTGTTCTTTGGCCCAGCCCACTCAAACTTATATTGAGATTTATTCAAACTTCAGCTGAAGTCCATTAGAGTCAACATCTGTGAATGAGAGTCCTCAAAGAGTGTATCTAACGTCACCAAAAAAGTGGGGATTACTTCTAAGACAAAAAAAATTCATTAGGTACCTGTGCATAAGCTTTATAGCTAGTAAACGGATCATGGTATATAGTATAATGACTTTACGCACTTCCACTCAAACAGGCGACTTCCCATTAAAGCAAATGTTCCAGATTTCTCTTTGGTAGTGTCAAAAGAAACACAAAGTAGCAAAAAGAACAAAGAATAAGATACTCATATAGTTATACGTCACAATAAATTTCAATTAGAAGAAGAATTGTGGCCTCTGTAATGTTTTGTCCCTGAGAAAAGCGGTCTAGACAAGTGTGTATTTTTTTTTTTTTTTTGTTGTTGTTGATTGAATTGATTGGAAATGAATTACTTTCCACATTTAAATGTCTTTAAAGTACAACGCCTTTTGGTGTTCTTTGGCCCAGCCCAATGTGTATTCTCAAATTTATTTTGAGATCTAGTCAGACTTCAGCTGAAGTCCATTAGAGTCAACATCTGTATTAAGAGTCCTCAAAGAGTGAATCTAAAGTCACCTAAAAGGTGGGAATTACTTTTAAGACAAAATCTCATTAGGTACTTGTGCTTAGGTATAATGGCTTTACCCACTTCCACTCAAACAGGTGACTTCCCATTTAAGTAAAACATCCCAGATTTCTGTTTGGTTTCCAAGAATCAAAGGAAACGTGAAGTAGCAAAGAGAAACAAAGAACGAGTCTTTGATCTCATAGATGGCAATTGGAAACACTCTTACGCTTATACAAACAGGCAAAGTATTACACTTTGTGGCGCGTTCGAAAATTCTAAGTACAATCGAAGTACTGTTTACCGAACTTCGACTGAAAATGTGTCACAGACTTAAATGTAGATAATAGGGTGCATTTGAAGCCTATTGACTTTGGGATTACCTCTAATATAGACTTAGTTATTCCCTTCTGTATCGAACTTCTTCTAGATGTTGGAACATCATGGACTCTTAACTGCTATCTGCATGGTAAAAACAAAAAACCTTTGACTGGGAGAAGAGAGTTGGTTTTGATGATAATTCAACCACAACTTTTTTTTGGGTTTAATCTTATATGATGAATTTACGGACGGTAGATTTATTATTTCGAGTTAGACTTTAGAAAGAAAAAAAAACTCAACCACCTCACATATGTAAAAATGCAGACATGGTTACAAAGGGCGACTGCAATCTTAAACCAAGAGAAATAGACGGGGTGATGCATTCGCAGTTAACTTTCGACAGTAAAATTGATGCGAGAGTGTCTTTCTTGTACTCGGCTTGGAGTGCTTCGCTCAATGAATCAATGAAAGGCGAAGGTGAGTTGCTGCAAGGTGTTGGAGTGTGGCGATCTAATGTGCCAAAAGCCCCTCACTTGGAGAATTGCAAGTTGAGTTCACAAGTCAACAAGAATCTTGATAAGCGTGTTGAGAATGAGAGCTTCCCTCCGTGGACTCTGTGGAAGGGATTCATGCATACTTACCCATTGTCGACAACTGGTGAGCGGCGAAAGTCTGCAGGTGCTTATCCTCCGTGGGTATGTATCTTCCCTGATATTCACCCACAACTATTTGTCTAACTCAGAGATACAAGCTCACCCTCTGACCATATATGAAACTTTAGCGGCATGGGTTATGAACATGTATTCGATCATTTCTATGTAATCATGTAGAAATATGCATAAGTGGGTCAATCATTTATTTGCAGGTGTTTTAGGGAGTTTGTCTTTTGTAGCATTTCGGTTGAATCTATCTATCTTCTTCTTTTCATTTCTATATACTTTTCAATACAAGATAGAAGGATCATATTTATTCTGCAAGTTCAGAAAATTTCCTCATATCTGGAGGTGTTCAAAACTTAGTTGCAGGAACCAAGAACCTTCAACTAAGCCCACATTTCTTCGATGGAAATGCGCTTCCGCGTTCCCGTCGAAGGAAACTCCAAGAAACTCGTCAATGACAACGGGAACTCGTTCCTTACCTATACGGGAACTTTTGAGAGACATGATTCAAGCTGCAATTGGTACCTTTAAATTATCTTGTTGGTGTATCTGATCTTAACCTTCTAGAGTCATACTAATGCCTTTAACTTTTATGTCTCTTAATATGCACAAGAGCTCTATTGTGTAATTTGCTACAATAAAAATATTGAAATATAACTAGAAACTTATAATTTTAATAGTAATATTTTATGTGGTAGAATAATATTTTTATAGACATTTAACAATATAAAATTCCAAAATATATTTATAATTTTAATAATTTTTCCTAACCGCTCCCAATGGCGCTCCCACACTTCTATGATCATCCGCTCCCCGTCCCCGTCCCCGCCCCCGCTATGTAACTAGGTTCAAAACAAGATTCTGCAAGTTCAGAAAATTTCCTCATATCTGGAGGTGATTGTCCTGCTGGTATTTCATGACTTCCAAATTAGTGATTTAGCTTTCAATTATGCAAAATGAAGGAAAAGCAAACTAAAGGGAATGAAATGATTTGGTTTTTCCTTTTCTGGCATTATGCTTCAACTTGTCTATGCAATAGCAATGAGGTGATTCTCTGACAATTTAAATGGCCAATTGTTGGTGTGACATCAAATTGTTGGTAAAATGTTGTGAGACTACTCTTCTGTTACATAGTGATGCTGATTACCTCCTTTTCAACAAAATTCCATGCTTTCGCTTTCAAGGTCAGCTGTTCATAATTTATTTGCAGATAACAGGATCGGATGAAGAAAATTATCCCTTCACCAGGAAAGTGCAGCGAGACATATGGGTTCATCAGCATCCTCTGAACTGCAATGATCCTGATGTGAAGTTTCTTATAGCTGACTGGGAGAGGCTGCCAGGATTTGGCATTGGAGGCCAGATTGCCGGAATGTGTGGACTTCTTGCTATTGCCATCAATGAAAAAAGGGTCCTTGTTACAAACTACTATAATCGGGCGGACCATGATGGGTGCAGAGGTATGAGTTGCTAGTAATTGCTTCATACTTCTTTTCCTTCGTTGACATCTCATTTCCGTGATACTACTAGAAACGTGCATATGCCAGCGACATTATCTAACCGAAAGGGAAAAAAGATTGATCCTCTTGCTGATAGCTCTGTGTCTGTGGTGTTTCAGGGCCATCACGTTCTAGTTGGTCTTGTTACTTCTTTCCAGAAACATCCCAAGAATGCCGAGACCGTGCATTCCAGTTAATAAAGGAAAAGGATGCATGGGAAAAAGGAATTATAACAGGAAAAGACAACTACAAATCAAAGCAAATATGGTCTGGACGGACTCCTAGGCAAGCTCCTGAACATATTCACTATTTTCTTCGTAATTTTAGACACAGAGTACGTGTTGTTGTGCAACGAACCAAACACGGGCGCGAGCACGGAAAATAGCACGAAGACTAATATCAAACATGAGAAAGAAGCATGACTTGCTGATATATGGGGTTCCACAAGATTCCCCACGTCCAAGCTCACACCCATTGTTACTGTATTCTCAAATGAAGAAAAGACCAACATCGGCCTAGGTTTGCCAAATTAGATGTGCTTTTTGTTGATATACATGTGGTGAGGTGTCCAGTACTATTCAGGCTTCAAAAACCAACACGAAAGCATTGTTGGTGCTTTATCTCACTCTGTCTAATGTCTTGCAACAGTGCTTGGGGTAATCCTTGGAGATATTTACAGCCAACAACAGATATAAATGGAACTCTAATTGCCTCTCATCGCAAAATGGATAGAAGGTGGTGGCGAGCCCAGGTATAGGAAATATTTCATTTTGAATAAAGACATTGGCTTAGTTTTCGAGGACAAAGTATGCAAAAGTACTTTTATGAAATTAAAAATTTTCTTCTTTCTATCTTCTTGTTTGCCAGCTAAATAACAAGGTCAATGATTGTCCTGAAATGATCAAACATAAAAGTACGGGTATTTGTTCAATCATGAATATACTCACCAATGTAGTCTACGTAACGAGAAGTCGAAAACATATTTGGAATTGCTTTATGCAAGTACGTAAATTAAGATGAAAGTGTATTTTCATGCTTATAAGTATTATTTGGTGGCTGACACAATTAAGTTATCGGTTGAATATTTTCAGGCAGTCCGCTACCTAATGAGATTTCAGACTGAGTATATGTGCAACTTGCTAAATGCTGAACGTCATGCGGCCTTTGGACGTGAAGCTGCAAAATTGGTTCTTGCAACACCCGTTAAAGAATGGCCGGAGGTCTGTCTATCTAGATTCTTTTGTCATTTGTCAAGTATATCCATATAATGCGAAGCTCTCTCCTAATGGATTCAGAAGATTCTTTTGCTCTATCCATTCTTCTGGTACTTTAATTGATCAACTTATCTGAATGGACATGTCTTAATGTAGTAGCCTGTGAGAGATATAAAGGGGTATTGGAATTTTTAGGGCAGCCTCCTCCTTTCCTTTCAGCACTGAAATGAATAGCTTGCAAAAACAAGGCTATACAGCAGTAGAGCAACTAAGTAGCTAAAAGACTCACGTATTACCAATTCCACAAGAGAAGGCTTTATGTTGAAGCTTATTTGTAATCCTTTTCCTTGGAACCTTTCTTTCAAGTTCAAAGGCCAGGTCTTTTTTTGTTCTAAGTCACTTCTTAAACCTGTTTCTCAAAGTCAAGCTTCAAATTGAAGTTTTTGGATAAGTTTGGAGTTCAGATATTAATTTCAAACGAGAGCAGACGGTGTAAGTTACGGAAAGTGTTTCTGAAACGATCCGTACTTTTGATATCATTGATAGAAGATCTATGTCAGTTATTTTTGTAAACTAATGAGTAATGCCTCTTGAGAAAATCCTTTGCAGGAAGTTAGAGAAGAACCGCAATCTGATATGGAGCAATTTGTATGGTCCAATCACAAACCGTGGATGCCTAGGCCATTGCTAAGCATACATGTGAGGATGGGCGATAAGGCATGTGAAATGAAGATATTTGAATTTGAAGAATACATGAAACGTGCTGAACGCATAAGAAAGCACTTCCCGCACCTTGTCAGCATCTGGCTATCCACGGAGATGCAGGTTATTTACAGTTTTCTTGGGCTTTATATCCTTTTATCTTCTAGACAAAAAGACCTGAGCTGAAGTAGTAGATCTGGTCCTCATTCTCATTCTTATATAAAAAACAAAATATCATGATTTTTTCCTTTGCAAATAGTTACCAAATACAATATAAATATGCTATAGCAAGGGTTTATTCCACAATCCAACCCGAATCCAATAGGTGTGTGCCCTTTTATCTCTAGACAGAAAGACCCTAGCTGAAGTAAGATCTGGTTTATTCTTACATAAGACAAAATATCACGTTTTTTTTCCTTTGCAATCCAACAATATAAATATGCTAGCAAGGGTTTATTCCACAATCCAACCCGAATCCAATTAAGGTGTGTGCCCTTATTCAACAACACAAGTGTCTATTCAAATTCAATCAACGTATGAATTAATAAGAATCTTGAGAAAGTCTTTCATTGGTCTATCGATATAGCAGTCCCATCCATCTCTTTATATTCCAAACCCGAACAATATTTATGATTCTTATGGTTGCCCATTTCCATCAATTACTAATACAAAGAAACCTGCAAAACCCTTGCCTGCTGAGCCTTTTTTCGTTTCATTTATATGTTATTTAAGGAATTGTCTACTTCTAAACTATATTGCTCTTTTTCTTTGATTTGAAATACGCTGCCACTGATATACAGAGAGGATATCAGAGTTGCATTCAAGTTATCTTCTTAAGTTTTTTTGTGACGAGGAACTCTAGTCAGGGTCTCTTTTGACCCAGACCCCCTACTGGCTACTAGATAAACTCCAGATATATGCAAACAAACTATAAGCCACAGTGTCACAAACTATGTTGCACGGAAACAGAAACGGCTGGGGACATAGAGACAGATAGGCGACACGACTATTCTAAAGAAATGGGGACATAGACACGGCAGGAGACACCTCAATATTTTTTTAAACGGTTCTTTCAGTTAGGCAAACCTACACTATAACCACTACATATTTAGGTTTGGATTCGTATTGAATCCATTATTGAGTGATGGTGTATGCTTATGCACATATACTTGCGCTTTATATTACATTTTTGTTGGCTAAATACTATTGAAATTACAAATATTTTGCCGTCAAAAAGCTTTTAAAATCTGTACATATCACCCCGTTGTGTCCCCATGTGGGTTCCCGGAGTGTCCCACCATTAACAAATATTAAAAATGTAATGGACACACTGTTATGTATCCCTGGAGTGTCTGACACAGTTACAGTGATCTCTAGGAGTGTAGGTGCTTCATAGGGCACAAACATTGGATAAGTCCGGTCGTTTTCGGCTGAAGTTGAACACAAACCCATTGAGTTCCATTGGAGTTGTTTGATCATAGTGTTTACTCTTTGATAACTTTTGTTTAGCTGTTGTGATCAAATTCTCATACTACTACTTTTCTTCAGGAAGTAATTGATAGATCGAGATCATACCCCCACTGGAATTTCTACTACACAAACGTGACACGCCAGGTGGGAAACATGTCAATGGCTACTTACGAAGCCAGCCTGGGGAGGGAAACCAGCACAAATTACCCTCTTGTTAATTTCTTGATGGCTGCGGAATCAGATTTCTTTGTCGGAGCCTTGGGTTCCAGTTGGTGCTTTCTTATAGACGGAATGAGGAATACGGGAGGAAAAGTTATGGCTGGCTATTTAAGTGTCAACAAGGATCGGTTTTGGTAGCTAGATAGTAAAATGGCAAATACATAAACATGGCGGCTGGCAGTTCCACGGGTATGTATGTTGTAGTTTGTTTGTCAGATGTATATGGGTATCCCTTTTTGTATAGGTTTATGTATTTAACAAACAAATGTACATGAAATTAGCTGTCAATATTGTTGATAGTGCTGTACTTATATAATAAAATGGGAAAATTAAAAGCAGTTTCCTAGGGTCTATTTGCCCTTGCCTTGGTAATCATCTAGAATCAAGACAAAATTGAATGTGCAAATGAAAGTAGAAAACGAAAGTTAACCAAATAAAGCAAAAGTCATTCCTTCTCCCTTCCATACTGTGGCCCAAAAATGACTAGAGAAACAAATGTTGCTATTATGATTTCTGCAGATTGATTCCGCAATGTTCTGTCAGAGCTAGTCAATTCACGAGCCATTCAGGCTGCTGAAATCATAGTTTGGCAAATTTGTGGGCAAATTTTAAGTCCATCCGTCGTTATCTTTTGCTGCCAAAAAATGAAAAACCCATCTTTGGTACCAACTTTGGCTTTGTCGAAGTTGTGTTTTTGTTTTTGTTTTTGTTGGGTTGGCTGTGTGGGTGTGGGTGTATGTGGAAAGCTGTGCATGTGTGTGATGGGTATGTGGGCTAGCAGCTTTGTTGTGTGCGTGTATGGGGTGCTAGCAATGTCTATTGCTGGTGTTGAAGATGCTGCTATTTAGAGGGGAGACAAGTGCTATGTAGGTAGTTTGGGTGGTGATTTTCTGCAAACCTAGACTGTTGCTATTGATATAGCTGAGTGCCATTTCCTGGTTTTTCTGCTGCTGCCATTCAAATGCTATGGTTTTTAATAGTTTTTGTTAAAAATGGTTCTGGTTCTTGTGTACCTGTCATGATCAAGATCCGCTGTTAATGCTGTTTGGACCTTTAGTTTGATTTCGGTTCTGAGGCTGCTGGTGTTTTGGTGTTAGGTTGTGCCAAATCAAATCTGCCCCATTTCTTTTCCATTGCAGAAAAGAGATCCCTTCCCCTCGCTTTAAAAAATACAAGCTATCGGGTTGCCTTCCCGGGTGGGTCTCGCTGCCTTGTGATGTGCCTTGAAATGGCCCTGCCAGTGGGCAATCCGCTCCCAGAATATCGCTCTGCTGCAAATAAAGAAAAAAAAAAAAAACACACATTGGCTTTGTCAAACTTCCGATATCCAAGCCAACTGAATTGCATCAAAACAATGATCGAGACAGTTCAATTCAAAGGTATGAATTTGCAATTGAGCAAAAATGACACCAAACAGCTGCCGCACCATTACTATTTTTGGACCTTTTGATATTATGAGTACTACAGTACCAATAGTCATTATGGCAAACAAATTTCACACGAACAGGTGTACTTGCTTTTGCTCTTAGAATCTACCATTCTCCGCGTTATATTCTTCTATCTTCCAGGGCCTACATCGCGTAGAAGAGATGCAAAACGAATGCGGACTAGGGGACATTTTTTTTTTTTTTGGAACAAGATTAACGTGAAGTCGTGATTTATTTCTTCTTATTTCTAAAGGGCTTTCCAAGCTGTTTTAGGCTTCTAGCTGAAATTTTCCCATCTGCGGAGGGGGTCTAAATTGCTTTATCAGTTGTGGTTGTCAAAGGCTGAAGAGAATCGGGAGTACTTCCTACGTGATACTTACTATAATATATTGGAAAGAAAAAAAGTTTTTTTCTTCTCTATATACCTTGATAAATAAAAGCTGTATTTTTTTTGTGTTTGCATAGACGAAATCTTGTTCGGTGTTAATAGAAGAAAAAGATACCCACCCATGGGTTGCCTCAATGGTGAGGGCGAATCTGTGCTTGCAAGGCTGCAACATGGTAGAGTTCGATTCCCCCCGGAAGCAAACCATGATTTTAGCGGGGGGCCATGGCGGTGGATTGCTGTGCTAGTCTCCCTCAAGGTACGCGTAAGCTGGTCTGGACACCTCGGTTACCCAAAAAAAAAGTCTATATATAAGCGCCTTGACTTAGGACTCTACCAATTCCCACTCCCGAAGCATCACAATCAAGTTAAAAAGTCTCTCTCTCTCTCTCTCTCACCACGACCATGACCGCATACACCGCGTCCACCCCTTGTAAAAGATTAATTCGGAAACAAGGCTATAAAATAAAACATTAAGGCAAAAGAAGAACAAGGAGGATGCCTTTCAATTAGAGGTGCCAAATGGGCGAGTTTAGGTGGGTTAAAACGGGTCATGGATTGCATATGGACGGGTTGAATACGGGTCAAAAGTAGACAGGTTAAAATGGGTTGGGTCAAATATGGGTCAATTCATACCCAAACCCGACCCGACCCGACTACTTCCTTTTATATGGCATTTGGCTGGCGTCCCCATATTATTTCATGTGTCGATCGAGTCGGGAAAAAAGTCGGTTTTGATTTTCAAAACAGTTTAGGGTGGTTTGGATTAAAAAGTAAGGAGTGACTTTTTTTCTCTATTAAAAAAAATCTCATTTGTTAGTTTAATTTTGCATAAAATTTTTGTGACTCATTCATTTGTCTCAGTGAGAGGAATCGAAAAGATAAAATTTTTTGCTTGAAACTCATTTTTTTTTTTTAAAAAGACAATAAATAAAAAAGACAGCTTTTTACTTTCTTTTTTTTAAAGAAAATTATGAGTTTTGATGAAAAAATATACTTTTTCGATTATAAGTCCTAAAAGTTTGAGGCAAATCTAACAAATGCAAAAAAAAAAAGTGAATAAAAACAAAAATAAGTCACTCCAAAAGTGTGTTGGACGGTCCAGAGTAAAACCCTCTCCCCCTTCTCACCGTGTAGAATTTGGACTTTGGGTGTTGTGCACCTTTGAGCTATCAGATCGTGTATCTGACTGCTCGGATCTCATATCAGCAACTAGTGATCGAGAGTCGTTCATTGCGAGATGAGATTCAAGCCGTCAGATGCATGATCCGACGGTTCGGAGGTGCGCAGCACGGTGCTACGCATAGTACCATCCCCCAATTCGTAGAATTTTAATCTCTCCAACAAACACAGTCCAAAAGATGAGAGAGAGAGAGAGAGAGAGAGAGAGAGAGAGAGAGAGGTGATTAAAAATAACGGGAGTTTAGTTGTGGAAATCAGTTGAGTTGAGTGGGAGCAAATTAAAAATAACGGCAAATGGATCTTTTAGTTCCAACCCATCTAAACCCATAAAATAAATGAGTTTATTAAGTTGACCCAATTACAACTCATATTTAAATGTGGGTGGGTTTGAGCTAATTATAAATGGATGAGTTTGGATGAAACCCCCATATTACTGGACACAAATTGCCACATCTACTTTCAATCCTAAGAACATGAAGTTCTAAATGTCAAACAAGTACACATGTTTTTTATTATTTGCAAAGTTGATTGGTAGGTTATACGTTATAACGGATAAGTCAAGGCGTGTTATTAAATGAAGCATACTTAGATACAGCTCATCCTAGTAAGATCACTTGAACTATGCGTCTATGATATTTTGTTCACATGCAAGCTCGTAAACTCTTGAATCGATATTAATGGACAGTTCTTAATCAAGCTGATGGAGAAAATCAGATTCTATACCCTTCAACTTTTTCCAACTGCTTTACAAAAATCGAAACTCTTTCGATTTCCTAGTTTTAAAATACAAAAACTAAATTGAATCCTATTCTCGAATTGAAGTAGAAATTAGTTGAAATTGATACAACTTAGCCTTTTTCTATGCAGTAGTTGTAAAAATTTTGTTTTAATTTGATATGGTAACGACATGGTCACAACGAAGTCCGAACTCAGAGTTCTTTTTGTTTGCTATTGCATAACGGAGATCATAGATATAATATCCACTAAGCAAACGTGAAAGAACGAAAAACGAATAATCTATTTCTTCAAAATACCAGAATATTAGTAAGCCTAAAATACAGAGAGTGTGTGTGGAGAGAACAACTCAATATAAGGTTTTTGATATGTTGAATGACTTTACAAAGAGAGGTGCTATTCACGCAGACAAAGGGTGCATAGATCTCGATGTGGGGCCCTCTAAGGATCCCACATAAATGATCTGAGCCATTCATTAAATTTGAAACATTTTTTCAAGGGTCCCCCAACAAATCCGATACCTAGAAGTACTCGATCTAATCATCTAACTTTTTATTCAACTTTGAACCTGAATGAAAACATATATGATTAGATCGAGTACTTATAGGTATCGGATTGAACTGATTTTTAATGAGAACCTTTGAAAAAATGTTTTAAATTTAATGAATTACTCAAATTTTTTGTGTGGGACCCGTAGTGGGCCCCACATCGAAATCTGTGCCCGATATGCACACCCTTTGTTTGTGTCGACAAACTTTCGCCTTTACAAAGGATCTATTTACATACTTACAGACGCCCTTTCGTGAAAAGCCACACCTTTATTAGACACATTAAGAAGAATCACGTCTTTTGAAGACAATTAATTAGGAAAAATCATGCCTCTTACTAGGGCACCTTTTTGCATAGAGCCATACCTCGAGTAGACATCAATTAATTGGGAAGGGCAATGCCCCTAGTAGGCACCCCCATGTTACACATCCTTTCCCAATAAACACATTTCAATTTAATGAGTGTTATAATTATTCACATAAAGTCATAATCCATGTGAAATTAAAGGTGTTGCAAAATTTCACAAAAATCTATCAAAATACAAAAAGGAATTTTTTTTCAAAAAATCCCAAATAAAAACCCATTTATTACATTGAAAATCTCTAACCCTGGATTTGCTGCCATGCTTGCACTCGTTGATGAACAGAATTGGCTATGTTTGTTGCACTTAGAGTATCCGACTCGTTGATGAACTGAATTGGCTATGTACGTTTTCTGCACTTGGAGTATCCGTAGTCATAAAATTGGATGTGTCTGAGTTCCAGTCAGTTAAATATCCAGGCCGTGAAGTAACTGCACTAACTTCAATGTCTCCTGAAAGCATCGCCACTACACGCGGCATGGAGGGGCGTTGCTGTGGAGATATCTGGGTGCACAAAAGAGCTACTCGTATAACTCGTTTTACTTCTTCCTCGTCAAATTCTAACAATCTAGCATCCACTAGCTCAACTTCACGGTTGTTTTCATGCACATGCCATGCCTAAAAAGGAGGGAAGAAAGGAATGTCATAGAATCATGTAAGCAGAGTGGGAAGCACCCATTCTGGGCTGGGTGAGAGGATGAGTGGATTAGATATTCATTGGCATTGATGCACGTTTTAACACCAAGAATACTAGAATTCAGTTTCAGAGATACAGGGGATTTATAAGTTTCTTTGTGTAGTATTTGAACAACTTATCTTGTTTCTAATGATGCTCAAGCAAAACATCCTAAAGTTTCCAAGATAGAATAATCCTTCCTTCTTTTTAAAGAATTATAAAAAGATGTAGCCGAATCAGTAACCACAGTCAAAACAAACTGTGCCCACAACCGAATATGCAGCCATTTGGAACTTTTCGAAGGATCAACAACTAATGAGTGCCTAAAAGAAAGTGAAACATACCCATTTAAGGAGATAGATCTTTTCTTCTTCCAAGCTCGAGTCAGTATTTGGCCTTCCACTGACAATCTCCAGAGCTACAACACCAAAGCCAAACACATCGGCCTTTTCTGTAAGTTGCCCAAGCAGAGCATACTCAGGTGCAAGATACCCTCTGCATCAGTAACCATTGAAATTTCATATCACATGTAAGTTAATACTTCCGCTACAAACAGTACCAAAATAGAATATTGAAACCAATAACACTGAAGAATACATGGAGATTGACTGCGGAGAATCTTACAATGTCCCTGCAACACGGGTACTGATGTGGGTCTTTTTGTCATCAAAAAGTTTGGCCAAACCAAAATCAGAAACTTTGGGGTTGAGGTCAGAGTCAAGAAGAATATTGCTGGCCTTAACATCCCTGTGCACAATGCGAAGCCGAGATTCCACATGAAGATAAGCTAGACCCCTTGCTACACCCATGCATATATCAAAGCGGATGGGCCAGTTAAGAAACAAACTTGTCTTCCCTGCTTGACAAATGCCAAACAGTTAAACTTTTCACTTATTCACCATATTCAATATCTATAATTTGCATTGATAATAAAGGTGATGTCCTGTACCAAACAATGCTTGATCAAGACTCTTGTTTTCAAGATACTCATACACAATCAGTCGTTTGTTCCCCTCAATGCAGCATCCGTACAATTTCACAAGATTTCGGTGTTGAACAGCAGATGTTGTAGCAATCTCTGCAACAAATTGATCCTTTCCTTGGCGGGAGGCCACAGACAGTTGCTTGACAGCAATAACCCTCCCATCATTAAGTGTTCCCTAGAGAATATGAAAATTTTAAAATTTTTGAGAAATATTGTGTAGTCCCGACCATGGTTTCTGATCCGATGAAAAGCAAAAATGGTATGGACCAATAAATTGCTGTTCTAAGCAAGTAATCTAGAACAGCAGGGTTTGTATTTTCCATGGTCTTATTTTAACGAAAAGCACTACAAAAATGTGATGGTACAAGCGTACTGCTGCCATCCATAATGAATACAAAAGGGAAAAGCAGAGGTGAATTGGCAATATTCAAGGGAGTCCGTCGATGGGCGCTATTTCATAAAAGCAATATGAAGTTGTTCCAGGACAGCCTGTCTTTTATTAGAAGGATGTTTACCTTAAAAACGGGTCCAAAGCCTCCCTCCCCAAGTTTGTTTGCAGGATTAAAGTCCTCTGTTGCAGCCTTTAGTTCTGCATAACTGATAGTGTAGGGCCTAACATCCATCCCTAGGAGATCTGTAAGTATAGTTAAAACCAGTGTTTGTGAATATGCAAGGAAATTAATACTCAACTTACGTATTTATTACGCTTAAAGGATGATCATTATCATTCTGTAGCACATTGTTACTCCTTCCATCCCAATTTATTTAACCAATTTAGAATAGAACGTTTTAAGGAACATAATCATTACACCAATAAAAGCTCAATGTTCCAAAAGTTACCCTCCTGCCTTCGGAAAATGACTACTTTAACTCAAATAGTAAGGTGTAAAAGGGGGATTGTTTAGTTTTTGATCCATTAGTCTTTAAAAATATACAATATTTTAGGATAATTAAAAGTCGGCGAAAGTACATAAACACCCCCTCAACTATCACTTTTTCTCATGAAGACCCCATCACATTTAAAAGCGTCCATACAGACCCCCTCAATTACTGAAAATGGAAAAAATGCTAACTCTGTTAACGGAATGGAGGAAATGACTAAGATACCTTATTTTTATAAGGCAAAAGTACATAAACACCCCCTCAATTATCACTTTGTTCCACGAAGACCCCCTAGCATTTATATTATACCTTTATTCTATCAGTCGTTGTTCTATTTGTATTTTTTTTTTCGTTTTATACAATTTCTTTTTTCTTACATCAATCATTTTAAAGAGAACATCTATATATAACTATAAAAAATAGCTCAAAACCGTGGTGTGACGGCGGCCGGTGCCACGGTGGTTCTTTTGCTGATAAGAAATGAGAAGGGAAGAACATGAGGGAAAGGAGAGAGGTATGGGAGAAGAAAAGTCGAGGAGAATGGTGGTGGCAGTAGATCGGACGCAGCTGCTATGTTGCTTTTCCCATCTCTATTTTTTAAAACTTTTCTTTAGAGAGAGTGTGTGTGTATTGGAGGAGAGAGGAAAAGGGTCACCGGAACCAGTGGTTAGTCGGTTAGGGGATAGAGAGAGAATAGCTTAAATGGAGAGGGAGAGATTACCTGTGATTGAGATGGGGAAGAGAATAATGTTCTTTTAAGTTTTAATCCAATAATTGATTTTAATGGTTGAGATGAAGTGTTTATATACATATATATATATATATATTATATATATAAATAAGAACCAAAGTTTAAGACCCGTTTGCTGATTTTGGGTTTTGATTGGAGGCTGTTTGTAGAGAGAAGAAAGAGAAGGGTTAGAGGGGGTGTATATATGTAATGCAATAATGGTATTTTGTCTAATTTATGGATGAGGGGGTTCATCTCAAACGGTTTAGAGACAGAAGGGTGTCACTTGGGTAACGGATATTAGTTGAGGGGGTCTGTATGGGCGCTTTTAAATGTGAGGGGATCTTCGTGAGAAAAAAATGATAGTTGATGGGGTGTTTATGTACTTTTGCCTATTAAAGTCAAAGTGGATAAAAAAATGAGACATAGGGAGTAGCAGATGATGTAAGACAGTGGTTATTACAACATACTAATTTTGGGCAGGAAACTAAGGGCAGTGCCAAAATGTGTTTCTTTGACTATGGGTTTACTTTTTTTCCCTCATTCGACAAAGAAAACCTGAGGATTTAAGGTACTCACTGGTGAGAAAGAAAGGGGAGGGATGGGCTATTTTATAATAGGATTGCTGGTTGGCTAGAAAGGGGAGTGTTTAAGAGAACATTGACACATACCTCCATCATGTCTGAACACGCCACGAATCACACAGAAAGCATTTAGCAATCCTAACACTACTAAGAACACAAAAATAACTAGCATAGGACCCATACATCTAAAACAATATTACAAATAAACAATAGCAGAACCACACACAAGACAACAAAAGTCATAGCCCAATAACACACTCGGCATACTATTTTCCTGCGCATTTTTACCTTCATCGTCATCCAATCCCGGCCCTTTTCGGCAAAGGACAAACCAATAGAGCGCAATGAAAGATAGAAAGCTTACAACTCCAACAGGAACAACAACCCCCAAAATCAAATCAGTCTTACTCTTTTTGCCAACAGTGGGAATGAAATCTGTAGAAAATCTTAGCCGTAAGAAAATTGGAACTAACACTTTTAAACTTGCATCAAACATTTACAAAACGTATTACCTCGGACAGCCCTGATTGCTGAAATTGAAGGTCCATATGTACCTTGAGCAGGTATACAACAAGTCCCTTTACCAGCCCAAAATAGATGGATTTCAAGGTAGTTTTTTAATACCTGAGCTCGGAAATCAATCTGAACAGCTTTGAAAGAGACCCCACCGGCCTCCTTTTTTATGTTGAAATCTTTCCAAACTAGATTCCCCTATAATGAAGAGGTTGATAACTTAAGAACCAAAAAAATAGTAACAACTTAAGGGGATCCCCTTGTGAAGCGAAGTCTAACAGGGTACCAAAGTAATAGTATGAATAATATAAGTGTTAGGGCACCCTCACTTCAGTAGCTAGCTTTTGGTGGACTTCTGTCCAAAACCGTGTACTATGGTATATAACACTACTACAATATTAGATATGCGTCACACTAAGGAGATTTACAAAGATCACGGTTTTCAGTAAAACCGTGATAAAAATGGTGCTTAAATTTTTTTATCTCAGTTTAAGTTCAAAGCTGAGATAAAATGTGGGTTTTAGCGCAAAATAAAAGACCTTGCTCTTGCGGTGAGATAAAAGAAAAACAACCTCACCCTTGCGGCGTGATAAAAGATTTTAGGGCGGAAAAAAATGAGATAAAAGATCTCGCTCTTATGGGCGTGATAAAGAAGAGAAAAGACCTCACCCTTGTGGCGTGATAAAAGATTTTAGGTTGAAAAAAATAAAATAAAAGATCTCGCTCTTGTGGCGAGATAAAACAGAAATGACCTCACTCTTGTAATGTGATAAAGAACTTTAGCGCGGAAAAAAGTGAGATAAATGATTTCACTCTTGCGGCACGATAAAAAGCCTATCCACTTAGGCGCACAGTTTGAATTTTCACGTGGGCGGGATGGTACTCATTTAGGCAGACTTTTAAAAGTTATGTGAGAAAAATGATGTCGTTTAAGAACTTTGAAAAGTTATTTTTTTTATTTTTTATAAAAGGTAAGAAGATAAGCCCTAATTACACTCATCCCAAAAAATCTTTACGTTTCATCTTTATCTTCACACCCAAAAGGATCGAGAGAGAGAGAGAGAGAGGGCAAATCCCACAACTGGGTTCCACCAGTGCCCAGTTGTTTCTTCGACAACAGGTGGATTATTCCACTAGTACCCGATTTTCACATGGGCGAGCCGTGATCTTTATGGTTTGTTGTAGTAGTGAAATTTAGTTATTTTGGATGTCTTCCAAGTAAACGATTGACACATTAGGTAAAAAAAAAAATATATTATTATGGCTTAACCTTATCTGAAAAGTATTAAAATCCAATTGAGAAGCCACCATTGAAATTGAAATTTAATAGAAACACAAAATTCATGTGAAATAGTTAGTTTAAAAAAAATATCTAAAGTTTGTTTATAATGTTACAATTTACAGGTTATGATAATTTTCATAAAAATACAAAGTGCACACTACAACAAAAACACTACTGTCTACTAAATTTACTAGCTAAAACTAAATTTTTCACCCCAGGAAAATCTTTTGGTGACCAACAACTAATTTTGATTGGCAAAAGATCTGCTGTCATATTTTTGATTTGTCAAAAGATCTGATGGATCTGGATGGATCTGGGTGATGGAAAACTTACAATCATACCCAGATCCGTCACGGTAGCAGGACTGTGATGGAAAACTTACAATCATGGCCAATAGTTGTGATCTTTATGGTTTATTGTAGTATCATATCAATGCTAGGTACCAAAAATGGGAAGGGTGCGTGTCTCGGGCCTACACATAGCAGGTGCTGCTGAGTGAGCACGTTGCGCTTGAGGGAGGGTATGAAGCAAAGTCCCACATAGCCTCGGTACCAAAGTAACATAAAGTACTATATAAGCGTGAGGGCTCCCTCACACAATAGCTAACTTTTGGGGATGAGTTCTACCCAAAATAGTGTAACACCCCTCTCCCCATACCTATTCACCTTGGTCATGGAATTCTTTCCAGGAGCTTCCAAATTCACATTAATTCAGGGTAGTTCTCATACCACCCCCGGTTGAAAGAACTAGGGATTACTCACATATGTTTGCCAATGACTTGTTTATTCTGTGCTACCCCAACAATCAGTCTTTTCAAGTTGTTAATTCTCTAGTCTGCAGCCTAACAAGATCAAGAGTAGGGTGTATTTTTAGCCAGGTAAAATCAGGACAAGGAAATCATGTGTTCTCTGTTGGGCTTCCAAATGGGTACACTTCCAGTTAGATATTTGGATGTCCCCCAATTATCCTCTAAAGTCGGTCCTTTTTCGTATCCAAGTCGGGCCAATAAGTCCCTTATCATACGCTAAAAGATTGCAACTCATAAAGTCAATCCTTTTTCATATACAAGTTTCCTGGACCATGCATGTTGTTCTTCCCAACTCAGTTTGCTTGAATATTGAGAAGCTCTTCAGAAACTTTCTACGGACTGGTACTGAAGCATATTCCCACTCTAACAAAGCTGCTTGGTAATGTTTGCTTGCGTAAAAAAGGAGGACTTGGTTTAAGAGGGATTAAGGAATGGAATCATGCATTCTTCCTAAGACAGCTGTGATATATTTGCTCTCATCATAATTATCTATGGGTTAAGTGGCCGGTGCTATAAGCATCTTATTCACAAGAAAGAGTTTCTGGACTCTAGAAGTTCCTTCTAGCTGTTCATGGACATGGAGAAAAATTCTTAGCCTTCAGGGCTATTACCAGACCCTTTATCAAGCATATTATTGGTGATGGGAATAGCACATTCCTCTGGCACGACAATTGGCTGCCTCAAGGGCCCCTAAGCATATATTTTGGCCCTTCATCACGTATCAGTACTAATGCTGAAGTGTCCAAATCTTGTTTATATCACTCAATGGACTTGGCCTTTCCCAATATCTCCTCTTCCACATTTCCATCCTAACTATGCTAGACTTGATCAAGTTCCATGAACAATCTCTTCACATTCTACCATTAAGGTTGCATATACTTGATATGCTATCAGAATCCACCAACCTACAGTACACTGGCATCACCTTATCTGGAACTCCATGTCCATTCCTCGACATTTTTTCATTCTTTGGATGGCCATTGGAGGATGCCTTAGGACTAAGGATAATAGGTGGGTATATACACCTATTTATGCCCTTAACTTAGGTTTGTTATATCCATTTTGCACACTACTTGGAGCTTGATACTCGTTTTGCTCGTTTCAGGATCCACGGAGCTGTTTGGATGACATTTGGAGCTAAACTGAGGAGTTAAATGTGAAGAGCGAACAAATGGTGACAGTCCAACCAATTTGGACTTCGATTTAATTAGTGCAAAGATGATCCAGAAGTTGAACCGATAATTCAGGCTTGTGAGTGTCACGTAGCATGTGCAGGTTAAGTGGTCTAAATATATTTCTAAATGGTGGGCCCAACGCTCCACCAATTAATTAAAGAATATATGGTCGGTGCTTGTACGGGAGAAGATTATTTGGAAGATGATTGGTGGATGGCATCTATAATACAAATCGCGACGGTGTTGTGGGCACACATTTTTTCTACATAAATCTTCACCATTGGCTTAACACACATTTTCTTGCACAAATCTCCACCCTAACCCTTGGCATTGAATGGCTTAGATTGATTTCATTCGACGGTTGAGAGTGATTTTTTCAGTTTTTGGAAATGACTTTTTCAGTTTGAAAGTTCAAGTTTTGGAAATGTTTAGTCAATATTCAATCACCTACTTTACTAGAATCTTAATTATTGGCATGGCAAATTCTTGGAAAGATTTGATTGAAAGAAATAATATAATGGCAGATATTTGGGTGACAGATTTTTATGGGCAGCTTGATTGGAAGCTTGATTTTTGGTAATGATTTTTGATTGCCGATTTTTGGTAATGAAAGTTTGATTGAGCAATATAGTCTTTGGCAATTATTCTCATAATTTTTGATTTTCTCTCTCTCCCCCTCAACGTTTTCCTTCCAATTCTCTTCCCCGTTTCCCTAACCCTCGCCTTCTCTTTGCTTCTCTCTCCATAGGTATGACTCTTAGTTATTTAGAAAATTAGTACTTTGTCCTCTATCCACGATGAATTCTCTTCTTTTTTTAAGCCAGTTCTTTGTTCTCTCTGTTGTTTAGAAAAATTGGGAATTGGAGTTAATCAAAAAATTCTTCCAACAACCATATTGCTTGGGCCTCATCTCATATTTGAAATTGTCAATTTTATACTATTTGAACGCCAATTTTATAACTTTTACCGATTAGTTTTAATTCCATTGTTATATCCACAAAAAAAAAAAAAAGCACTTGCAATTTCAAAATTCAAATTCCTTTTGCTATCATAACCTCCTACTCCTCTCTTTGTGTGCGTGTGCACGTGTGCAAAGTACTTGCAATTTCAAAATTCAAATTCTTTTTGCTATCATAACCTCCTCCTCCTTCTCTCTCTTTGTGTGCACATCTATGGAGCACGGGTACCGGTACGGGAAACGGCAAAATTCCAAAAAAGTAGGGTATGGGTACGGCAGGGGTACGGCATATATATATATATATATATATTATCTTTTACTATTTTTATTGCATAAATTGAAATATAAACTCATTTTACTAACAAAAAGTAACATAAAAGTCAAAATGATGTATAATGTTTGTGTTTGTTAGGGGTCAAACTGAAATAGTAAACAATTACAGGTATGCTGGAACTGGAAGATTAAAACTGTAATTTTTAGAAATTAAGAGACTTTATTGTTGTGGTAAAGAACTTAAGGGGCTATGCTGTATTTTTTGTAATATATATTACTCCTACGATGAACCCAGTCATCAGTCGATAGTCGATCTTCTCCGGCAGAAGCCCTAAAGCCCTCAACCCAGTCATCACCATGTCGCCGGCATCAATCGATCGACTCAGGTTCTCTCTCTCTCTCTCATCTCTCTCTGTCTCGTCTCTCTCTCGTCTCTCCATCTCTATCTCTCTTTTCTCATCTCTAACTGACTTTCCATCTCTTTCTCTCTCTCTCTCTCTCTCTCTCTCTCTCTCTCTCTCACGAAGTACCCAAGGCGTACCGACGGAGTACCCTTGCCGTACCCAAAGATACCAAAAGTACCCGATACTATTTTGTCGTACCCGGTACGATTTTGCCGTACCGACGCCGTACCCGTACCCGTACCAGTACCGGGTACTGGTACGGCAAGGTTTCCGGCGTACCCGTGCTTCCCAGGTGCACATGCACGTGTGCTGGGTTTCGATGAGTTTCTCATTATTATTTTTTTGTGCTAGGGAATCCGTTTTTGTTTTATTAAATTTTTCGTCCAAGTTTCTACAGTCGCTCACAATTCAGTGTTGACTTCTTAATTTTTCTTTTTCTCTCCTATATTGCAAGTCTTACACTTTGATCTTGCCAATTTTATATTTGAATGCCAATTTTATAGCTTTCAGCGATTAGTTTTAATTCCATTCCATCACAAGAATTTTAAATAATGTATTCGGAATTGGAGACATCAATAATTGTGTAGTTCTTTATAATATGAACTTAATGTTGAAAATTTTACGGAATTTCAGATGAATGAAATCGGGGCTACCAGAGGGTCTCTCGAGGCAACCGAGCATGTACCGGGTTTGTTGTATCTGGATGCACCACAATCAATAGACGTATTGATGTGTGGGATTTCGTAACTCCCGTAACCCCTCCTCATGATGGTGTATTCATTCCCATTACCTCCCTCCTTGATGGCAGAAATCAATTTCTGAATTCATTGTGTAGAATTCAATGTGGGAGTTATCAACAAGGGTCTTTTGCTATATATAGGTGCATCCCGTTTTTGTTCTAGCACCAGAAAAGTAAAAGCAATCCTAACTAGTTCTGATATTCGTTCTTTGAGAGTGAGACAGGCGGTAGTCAATTCGCCAAGGCGGTTGACAGTGGTGTTGCGATGGCTTGCAGTTTAGTCGAGCCAACCCTGGGAGGAAGACGCCGAACAAGAACCTACAACACCAACTGTAGGCGGCGAATCTTTCTTAAAAAGACTGTGGAATCACACATGACGCGGTTTCATAATCCTACAAATTCTGTTCGTATCTCGTTCATTGTAATTCTGTTCTATATTTGTTTTTATGTAACTGTTATGTCAATGAAATTGCTCTCTAGATTTTCTGTATATGACAAAACTTTTCCAACAAGCTTAAGAAAGATTTTTGATCACCGATCAGCAACGGATTCCAGAAAACAATTTCTGTTTTGGACTAACATTTGGGTTGCAAGAACATATTCGAAACCGATTAGTTTTCCATGGTGGAGTTCCACTGGTGTATGGCGAGTAATCAATCTGCTCGGCAGATTGGTTGTTGATTGATACGAGATTGTAACAGATAATTATAGACCTTGTTAAGCTCCAGCCTAGATCTGTCGTGCGTGACTCGATCAAGTTGGTAACGGATGGCTATGGCCTTCGGTAGTCTTGCGCGACTGGCCTCAAACTGGAGTTGATCGGCCTTTAGAGCAATCTACTCGACTTAAGCCTTGACGTTGCTCGGCCATAACTCAATGACCAGATGAGTGTTCGGCCTTTGGAGTGGCCTGCTCGGCTTATGCCGTGACGCTGCTCAGCCACATCTGGTGTTTTGCTCAGCAGATGCAATCCCTGTGTGTGACTTTGGAATCAGGCAGTGGTGGGCTTGATTCGGTCTTATGAGTGCTTGGCTTGAAGCAAATAAGCCAGTGGTAGGCATGCTCAACCCTTGACACACGACCTGTTGTGTTAGCCAGCATAGGTTTTGGTTTGCTTGGCAAGAACAGAAAGGGAAGTTGGATGGTCATAGTCTTGCTAGTAGCAGATTGTGAATACTGTTCAATCCTCACAGAGGGCCAGCCCTTAGACTCTCGCCGGGGGGCGCTGCCCCCAGGACCCCATCAGGGGGCATGACCCCCTAAGACCCCTGCCAAGGGGTGCGCCCCTTGGGACCCACAGGGTACGTGGTATTGTGGAGGATGTCAACTTGTTTAATAGATTGTTAATCTATGCATGTATAACTTGTCGTTTTGAGATTGAGATTAGTTCTCTTGTGTGTGTTTGTTCCTAATTTCAGGAAAACATTACAATTTAGCAAGGAAAAACTATTGTCACTAGCAAAGACAAAGACACTAGTGGTGTCAGTGGAAATGGAAATGGCGGTGATGCTGTTTCAACAAATGCTCCCATTCCTGGGATTCCCTCTGTTCCAATGTCTCACGCGGAGAGGCCAATCAAATTTGTTGGGGTGGACTTCAAAAGGTGGCAACAAAAGATGCTGTTCTATCTCACCACCTTTAACTTGGCAAAGTGGCTTGTCGAGGAAGCACCTGTTGTTGCTGAGGACGACCCTGACACTTAGAAGCGGATTGATGTGGTTAGGTGGAAAGAGCATGGCTGCATGTGCAAGAATTACATGTTGAATGCTCTGGATGATTCACTGTATTCTATGTATGACGAGGCTCAGTCGACTAAGGAATTGTGGGAATCCTTAGACAGGAAATACAAGATCGAGGGTGCTGGGTCCAAAAAGTTTGTTATGGGCTGGTTCCTTGAATATATGATGGTGGACTCCAAGTCTGTGGCAGTCTAAGTCCAAGAGCTGCATCTCCTGCTCAATGAGATCAGGACTGAGGAGATGATTCTGAGTGAAGCATGGTGGGCTCCCCGACCAGCTCGCTTGAGACTCGCGGATTTTTGAGTTGGATGATTCAAGAAACCGAGAGTTTGTTTTGAAAAGAAAGGCTTTTGGTCTAGCAAAAAACGTTGAGATTTTGGGTTCGGGAGCCACGTTACAAATGGGGAAGGTTTTTTTAAATAGAGAACAAAATGCACCCCGCTTGCCCGCAAAGCCGGTCTCTACTAAACATTTTCAAAAGGGAAAAATTTCGTACATCTTTTGGAGAATAAAACTCTTTAATAAACAAGCAAAGAGGGGAAAGGTCATGGGGAATATATCACATTGGCGTGCACCTGGTGTTGCCTGTACAGAAATGATAAGAATATGATGTTATGAGACACAATAACTATCCAATAAACTGTCAAGATCAAAACCATCCTTACACAGCTTACCAAAATACCACGCATGGTCTTATGGTGCCGTGCAGCCTCCTAGCGTTGCTATTAGACTATCATCAATACTCAGGATAGCGCACGGTGTATTATATATTCCGCGCGTTATTCCCTAAAGGGGTTAGGAGATTCACAACCGCTGATTTGTCTTGAAACAGTACCATCTCTTCAAGCCATGACCATAGAAATGATTTTCTGTGTATTTGATCACCTGAGATGATCAAATGATCAAGAAAACCTCTTTTGGACATAAAACATGTCTTGTAGATATGGTCTCATTCTGATAAGTATTGATGATAGTATTTCAACAATGCAAACAGGCTTGACGATGATCTAGACTGTTTAAACAAACGAAAAACAACTGATGAAAGACTGTGCTCCTGAACATACTACATCGTACGACGCATCAGAATACCGCATGGCGGTCTTTAACCAAAAGGGGTTAAACCTAACTATAGGAAAGCTCCCTCAGGGATTCGAACAGGGCCTATCCCAAGGAAACTTGGTTTTTACCTTTGGTCTAGAGCTTGAATGAGGACAGATGATGATGGATGAGTATGGACAAGATCAGTTGAGAAAAGATGAGTGTGGATATGAATGGTTGTTGGTGTTTTGGTAGGTAAGATCTCAAAGTGAGTAAAAGGCTCACTTTAATGGTGAGGAGAAAAATGGGACATTTTGAGAAAGAAAATACCTAGAGAATGTCTTTGGGGCAACTTTCTTAAGATTTGGAAATAAGGAATGAGTATGAAAGCATGATGAGAGAGAAAGAAAATGCTGGGCCTCTTTTCTCTTGAGTGGAGGAGTGTATTTATAGGCAAGAGCCAAGGATTTTGAATTCAAATGGGGGAGATATTTTCTGGGCGGCCTAGAAGTGCTTTTTCAGCTAAGCCATTTTGTAGCTGTGGCTCAAGTGGGCGTGGTCGACAGCTTTCTGAGCCAGTCAAAACTTTATCCAAAATGCCGTGCGGTTAACCTCATTACCTCATACGGTGTAGAGATGTACTATGCGATACTAAGAATCCAGTTCTGGGCCTTTAGGCTTATTCTGGGCTCTTGGGCTTTTGGGTTGAGGGAGTCCCTCATCCAAGCTCTCGAAGGTATTGTTTCCTTTATTTCATCATCGGGACATTCAAAGAACCTCTGGGGTGTAGATTGGGGTGTCTATAAGCATTCCAGGTGGCTGCAATCATCCACAAGCTACCCTCGGCATGGAAAGAGTTCAAGAGCTATCTCATGTTCAAATATAAGAAGATGACCTTGGAGGCACTTTTCATCAAGCTTCGTATTGAAAAGGAGAATCAGGGTATGGATAAGAGTGCAAAGGCCTCCTACATGGCCAAGGCAAATATGATGGATCATGGTCAATCTTCCGGTGTAAGGAAAAACCAGAATGATAGGCGTTCTGACAAGCGGTCTGACAAGTAAGCTGGCAAACAGAAGGACAAAAGTGTCAATCTGGGACCGAGAGGTGGTGTTACCAAGAAACAGAGAGAGAAGTTTCAGGGTACATGCTTCTATTGCAACAAGTTCGGGCACAAAGCTTCAGAGTGTACGAAGCCGCCTAACCCTCGCACTCAAGCGCACTTGGCTCAGGTGGAGGTAGGAGTGTTCGATATCAACCTCTCGGCTATGGTATTTGAAGTGAACGTGGTTGGTTCAAACCCGCAGGAATGGTGGGTAGACACTAGGGCTACATGTCATATCTGTTGTGATAAGTAGTTGTTCACTACCTTCAAGCCGGTTGCTAACTGTGAGAAGCTATTTATGAGGAATTCAGCTACCTCGGATGTTGCTGGGCAGGGGAAAATGGTCGCGAAGATGACTTTGGGAAAAGAGTTGACTTTGAATAATCTGCTGTTCGTGCCAGATATTTGTAAGAATTTGGTTTCTGGTTCGTTGTTGAGCAAGCACAGCTTCCACCTGGTCTTCGAGGCTATAGGGTAACTCTGACTAAAGCTGGAATGTATATAGGGAAAGGTTACATGACCGATGGTCTCTTTAAGATGAATGTAATGACTGTTATCCCTACTACTATCAATAAAAAGAAATCCCCTGTTGCTTATGTGCTTGAGTCTTCATTTTTATGGCATGGTAGACTAGGTCATGTTAATTACGATTCTATGCGTAGATTAATTAACTTGGACCATATTCCAGCTTTCCAATTTGATAACAAGCATAAGTGTGAGACTTGTGTAGAAGCTAAAATGCCGAGAGCATCTTTCAAAGCAGTAGAAAGAAGGACAGAGCCTTTGGGTTTAATCCACACTGATGTTTGTGATCTGAAATATGTCCAAACTCGGGCTGGTAACAAGTACTTCATTACTTTTATCGATGATAGCATTCGATTTTACTATGTGTATTTGCTGAAACGCAAGGATGAAGCCCTGGACAAGTTTGTTCATTACAAGACTCAGATTGAGAATCAACAGAGCAGAAAGATTAAGGTGGTCAGAAGCGATCGTGGTGGTGAATTTCAGTCACCGTTTGGAGAATTCTGTGCCCAACATGGGATTATCTATGAAACCACGACACCTTATTCGTCTCAGACTAACGGAATTGCTAAGCGCAAGAATCGTACGTTGAAGATACGATGAACGCAATGTTGATCAATTTTGGGCTGCCTCAGAACATGTGGGGAGATTTTCTTCTCACCGCTAATTACATTCTCAATAAAATACCTCGCAAAGATGTTGGTAAAACCCCGTATGAATTGTTTAAGGGTAGGAAGCCTACCTATACATTCTTACGAACATGGGGTTGTCTAGCGAAGATGGTTGTACCTCCTCCTGAAAAGGAGAAGATAGGCTCTAAAACTGTTGATTGTGTGTTCATCGGTTATGCAGACGATAGTAGTGCCTATTGATTTCTTGTGTGTGTGTCAGATATACAAGATATTCATAAGAATACTCTCATGGAGTCAAAGAATGTAGTGTTTTTTGAACACATATTCCCTTATAGATCTATTGGAGAGTCAAGTTCTGCTAAACGGACTTTGCATCCTGCTAATGAAAGCAGACGAGGCCAAAAAGAGGAAGTTGATGTTGAACCACGACGTAGCAAGCGAGCTAGAACATCAACATTATTTGGTCCAGATTTTCTGACTTATCTGGTAGAGAATGAGCCTCGAACGTACCAGGAAGCTGTAAGTGTCCCTGAGGGTCCTTTGTTGAAAGAGGCCATTAAGAGTGAGATTGACTCCATACTGCAAAACCATACGTGGGAACTAGTGGATTTGCCACCAGGCAGTAATCCTCTTGGCTACAAATGGATCTTCAAAAGGAAGATGAAAGCAGATGGGTCAATTGATAAGTACAAAGCTAGGCTTGATATCAAAGGATATAAACAAAAAGAAAGCCTAGATTACTTTGATACTTACTCACCAGTCACCAAGATTACATCCATCCGGAGGATCATCGCGATCGCAGCTTTGCGTAACATTAAGATACATCAAATGGATGTAAAAACAACTTTCTCGAACGACAATTTAGATGAAGAGATCTACATGGAACAACCTGAGGGTTTTTCCGTGCCAGGCCAAGGAGGAAAAGTATGTAGGCTTGTTAGATCATTGTATGGTCTAAAGCAAGCACCAAAACAATGGCATGAGAAATTTGACAATGCTGTGTTGTCGAGTGGTTTCAAGATCAATGCATGTGACAAGTGTGTTTACGTCAAAGACACAGACAAAGGGTATGCCATTTTGTGTCTCTACGTTGATGACATGCTCGCTGTTGGTAGCAATGAAAGCCAAAAGCGTCATTCAGTCTACCAAAGATATGTTAAACTCAAAGTTTGACATGAAGGATATAGGTCTTGCAGATGTGATTCTGGGTGTCAAGATCAGTAGAACATCTTTCGGACTTGCGCTGTCTCAGACACACTACGTTGATAAGATTCTTGAGAAGTTCAACCCGTCTGATTCAAGTGTCTCAAGAACCCTTGTGGATTTAAGTTTGCATTTATCCAAGAATGGGAGGGAAGGCATATCTCAATTAGAGTATTCTCAAATAATTGGGAGCCTGATGTACTTGATGAGCTGTGCAAGGCCCGATATAGCTTACTAAGTGAACAGACTGAGCAGATACACTAGTGATCCAGGCCGTGATCACTGGAAAGCAATAGTCGTGATCTAGGGTTGCACTACACTAGATATCCAGCAGTATTGGATGGGTATTGTGATGCGAATTGGATATCAGATATGAAGAACTCAAAATCCATAAGTGGATATGTCTTTATACTTGGTGGTGCAGCCGTTTCTTGGAAATTCTCCAAACAGACATATATATCACGTTCAACAATGGAATCAGAGTTTATCGCTCTAGATAAAGCATCTGAGGAGGCAGAATGGCTTCGTCAATTTTTGAAGGATGTTCCAAGATGGTCGAAACCTGTTCCAGCAATTAGTATCCATTGCGACAATCAATCTGCAATTGGTAAGGCATAGAGTAATATGTATAATGGCAAGTCTAGACATATTCGACATAGACACAATACCATTAGGCAACTACTCTCAAGTGGGGTTGTCGCTGTTGACTATGTAAAGTCAAAGGACAATATCGCGGATCCGCTAACCAAAGGGTTAAACCGAGACTAGTTGAGCAAGCATCGAAAGAAATGGAGCTAAAGCCACTACGCTCATAGTTACCGTGGGGATAGCCAACCTAGTTGACTGGAGATCCCAGGATCTAGGTTCAATGAGACTATCTTTCGCGGGCAACTGAGAACAATCACTGAGGAGACTCAGTCTCCTGCCCATTCATATGGTGTAGAACAGTGATACCTGCAAATAGAAAGAGGTTAAGCATTGCTTTTAATGACTCTTATGCACTGGGTTGCCAAGCGGGGTATAGCAGGATACCCTTTATAGGAAGGTCACTATGTCAGTATGAAATGGGGCCACTTCTTTGAGAACCAGGAAGGGGGTGTCATGGCCAAACTGAACCCAACAGTGAGAACTGAACTACATTAGGAGAAGTCCTCTGTGACGTCTGTTGTCTCAGTTTACATCAGCGGCGGAACAATTCGAAGCGGGACCGCACACTGGTTTGCCAGTAAACCCAATAGGCTATCACAAGGGAAGGTTTCAGGCCAAAAGCCATCTATCCTATGCAGGAATTATCCGTTGTCGCTATCTCGGATCTGCTTTGTACTCTGCACCAGTATGCCTGCCAATTCCATTCATGGGGGGGATTGTTGGAAATATTAAGGAATTTCAGATGAATGAAATCGGGGCTACCAGAGGGTCTCATCGCGAGGCAACCGAGCATGTACCGGGTTCGTTGTATCAAGACACACCACAATCAATAGACATATTGATGTGTGGGATTTCTTAACTTCCGTAACCCCTCCCCATGATGGTGTATTCATTCCCATAACCTCCCTCCTTGATGGCAGAAATCAATTTACGAATTCATTGGGCAGAATTCATTGTGGGAGTTATCAGCATGGGTCTTTTGCTATATATAGGTGCATTCCGTTTTTGTTGTAGCACCGGAAAAATCCTAACTAGTTCTGATCTTCGTTCTTTGAGAGAAAGTGAGACAGGCGGTAGTCAGTTCGCCAAGGCGGTCGACGGTGGTGTTCCGACGGCTTGCAGTTTAGCCGAGCGAACCCTGGGAGGAAGACGCCAAACAAGAACCTATAACACCGACGGTAGGCGGCAAATCTTTCTTAAGAAGACTGTGGTATTACATAGGACTCGGTTTGATAATCCTACAAATTCTGTTCGTATCTCGTTCATTGTAATTTGTTTTGTATTTGTTTTTATGTAACTGTTATGTTATCAATGAAATTGCTCTCTGGATTTTCTGTATATGCCGAAATTTTCCCAACACTGAATCAAATTGGCCGATAGTTTTTTTTGGCAGGGCCAACTTACTCGACTAATTTCCAAGAGACTAATCTAATTCTTGCCAAGCGAGGGGCCAAGAAAAAGGAGAGTCCTATGTTTGCAATTGAGGAACTATACTCTAATCATTGTATGGCTTGGCATCTTGCTTAAAACCCTATTTTTGTTGGTTTTTTGTGGGTCAAATAAAGAGGTTGCAAATTGAAGGATCTCTAATTTTTAAGATTACCTAAATTTTTTTTAGTTGGCTACGAAGTAACCAAGAAATGTTGGCAGAAAGGGACATTAGTTGGAGTGATTAGGGAAAAAAAAGAAAGGAAATGTAAGGAAAAAATTTGTTTCATGATCAATTTAATTACACACACTAAACACATGTTTGGTTTATTTTTTTCGCAAATTTTGTCAAACGAATTGAAAAAAGTATGGTCATGGTCAATAGTAACAGCGGGTAATTGATTTTAGATTCATTGAGATTATATTTCGTCGTGCCTTTAGAAAAGACAATTAGTTGATAAAGCTTGCTTTAAAATGTGAATTTTGAGATCAGACGATTTGGATTAAAGCAGTTTGTTGTTCGAACTTTGAAGGCACGGACATGTGCTTTTATTTTTTCGTAGTTGGAATTGTTTGACAAGGGTTGAAATATTGCACGTGAGCTCAGTATTAATTTATGTGTGCCGATTGTTTGAGCGTGTGCTAATTGTTCAAGACGTACGTATGTTAATTCTCTACCTCTACTACCTGTAAAGTAGGGTTTTAAGGCCCCTTTCCTGCTTAAAGATTTGACTATTTCTTTGACCTTTTGATCCGGTTTACCCATTCAAAATTAGCCCAGAGGAGCAACACCAAATCAGAGAGAGACCGGACTCATTGTACGTTATTTTCCTTCTTTCTTTATTAACAGAATTTAGGTGTTTGCAAGAATGCCTCAATGGAATAAAGAGCTTTGTTTGCAAGAATTTAGGTGATTGTTCGAGCCATGCGTATGGGTATGGGTATGCACTACAAGAACTTTGTTTGAACCTAATTTTAAAATAAATAAACTAGGTTCATGCATTGGCAAGGGTGGTTAATAGTTTTGTAATTCATTTTAGTTGTATTAAAAATGTGTTGCGCCGTGCCTTCAGGCACAGGCAAACCCTAGTCTATTATATAGATTCGCGACGGTATGGTGGCCCACACATTTTTTCTACATGAATCTTGACCGTTTGATTTAACACACATTTTTCTGCATAAATCTCCATCATTTATTCAACCCTTGGCATTTTGGTAAATACCTTGCATTTTCTGGAATAAATGGTTGAGTAATGATTTTTTCAGTTTTGATAATGGTTTATTCTGAATGCAGTTTTGGTAAGGAATTCTAAATGGTCAAATATAACGAATATAATGAGTAATGATTTAATGCAATTTTGAGTAATGACATGGTTGAATATAATTATCTAATGCAGTTTTGGCATTGAATTTTTGGTAGTTGTTGAATGCTAAATACATTTTTTTGGTAAGGATTGAATGGTGAACTGCATTTTTTTTTGGTAAGGATTGAATGGTGAACAAATTTTTGGTTACGTCTTCAATTATTCTCGATAATGAATGCTAACCAAACCAAACTGATTTATTGTCATTATTTCTCTCTCTCTCTCTCTCTCCCCTAAACGTCTTTTTTCAGTTCTCTTTCCCGTCTCCCTTACGCTCGCCCTCTCTCCGGTTCTCTCTCCACAGATATAGCTCTTTTGTTCTCTTTCCCATCATCATTTATTCTCGGTTTTGTGTTCTAGGATTCTATTCAACGCGTGGTACAAAATCCCTTTCCTTTGATCTTTGCTATATCTTTTTCTTCCAATAGTGTCTTGAGTAGTTACTGTATTTTAAGTGTATTATTGTGATTTTTTTGTTCCAAATAGTTTGATAAGGTCATTGGAGTGGGTTTAATTCCTATATCTTGAACTCTAATCAAAATACAAGTATCCTTTGGTTATGATAAAAGGTTTTTATTTTGGGTGAGTATGATAACTGGGTTTGTATAGGCTTTTGATGTTCTCTCAAAATCGTATCGATTTTCAAGTTCTAGATCTCTTGCAAATTTTCATTTTGTTTCTTCTTTTGGTTTAATTAATGGGTAGTTACAAATTCTCTGGAGTGCTATTGTAACGACCCGGATTTCCGACCCAATTTTTTTTAAATACAAATTTATATTGCTAAATTTCTAATTCAATAATTAATTAGATTGAATAATTAAAATATATTATTATGTGTACAATTGATATTATTTACACTATTGTATAAGATATATATTTATACTTTAGATATACAGGGAATCAGGGATTCATATTCATCTTTTATCCTTCCTATCTAAACCCTAACTAGAACTCTATTTAAACTAACTCTCCACATACATTCTCACCTTATACATATACGCATCCACATACATTCTCACCCTATACATACACACGTCCACATACATTAGAATTAAAGAAAACCCCACCAAATGTGGCCCTTGTCTCCTATCCCTCTTATCATTATCAGTATCCCTCTCCTTCACTCTCCGTCCCCATTCCACCACTTCCATACTTATCCTCTCACCTTCTCACTATCTTATTCTCTCTCATTATACATACCCACATAAATCCGAAAATTGAACACCAGTATATTATTTCACTCCCAATTCTATTGTTGAGTCTAAGAGAGAGAGAGAGAGAGAGAGAGAGAGAGAGAGAGAGAGAGAAACGAATTTCTACATAAAATCTATCCGTACATCATATTCAGGTTCCCAATCAATCACTACATCACCAAGCATCCACAAACCACCTTCCAATCATTTCGAGCCAGCCCCGAGTCCCCCGCCACCGCCGTCTTTTTCATTTTACCGAAATCGTCTGCAAAATGGTACCCGCTTTTTCGACCGGATTTAAGGTAGGACAATCGCTTTCCTACTTTCTCCTCAGTATATTTAGTTCTTAGTATGGTTCCTTGCATGTTGTTTAGCATTTAGAAGTAGAAGAAAAATAAAATAAAATCAAACCCATACATCAGGTCCGATACCCTCCGTTCACCACACCAGGTGGTGCTCGATCCTAACGGAGCTGGGTCTGACGGCGGTTGGAGGTTTGGGGTAGTTCGGACCCCACCTTGTTTTATTGTTGTTGGACGGACGAGGTTGTGCCTAACGGCTCTGTTTTCCTTTCGGCTAGATGGCCATGGAAGCTTGGGGAAGTGGCGGTCGGCACCGTCTCCTCGTCAATCTTGAGGCTGGTTTTGATGGAGTTGGCTCTGGATCTGGACTGCGTAGGTTTTTGGGCAGTGGTGCGGTGGAGGGAGTTTTTATGTTCTGTAGTGTAGATTTTTGTTCTAACTTTGTTTTGCAGGTTGTCCTTTATTTCAAAAATGATCGGTAAAGATGGCAGTTTTGATTTGTGATAATCCAGTCCGGTGGTGGTGGAGTGGATGTGGCTCTCATGGTTGTAATGCTTTGGTCGTCTTTTGTGTGCCGAATTCCGGCCGGTGGCCTTCTGAGCTCTCAATCGGGCGTGGGGCTGGCATTTCGTCGTTCTGGGATGGTGATATTACTGATGAAGATTGTTTTGTTGCAGGGGCTGCTTGGTGTTTTGGTTGATGATGGTGGTGGTTGGCCCTCAGGCCCTGAATGCCTTGGCTTTCATTGCCGTAGGCTGGTTCCCTCCGCCGATCTCTACATCAGGGAGAGGCCGGCTCGGCTTAAAGACGAGGT
The DNA here is from genome assembly GCA_014282245.1 of Rhododendron simsii. Taxonomy (NCBI): domain Eukaryota; kingdom Viridiplantae; phylum Streptophyta; class Magnoliopsida; order Ericales; family Ericaceae; genus Rhododendron; species Rhododendron simsii. The sequence goes on along the minus strand of WJXA01000206.1, from coordinate 17,208 downwards.
TAGGCTCCGATGATTTGTATGGTGGTGGATGCCGGTGTAGTTAGGGTTTTGTGGGATGGTTTGGGTGGGCCGGTCTAGGCTTGGGCTGAATTTGGGTTTTGGGCTTTCTTTGTGTTATTTGGGTGTTTGGTTGATATTTATGGTATTATCTGCTGTGGACCCTGGTAGACCCTTGGGTGTTATGGGCCCTGCCCTTTTGGTGTATTGTCCAACTTTTTGTTGGATCTCTTTTCCCTTTCCCCGTTTTCTAATAATATTCATCTTTTGCCGATAAAAAAAAAAACCCATACATCAAAACCCAATCCACCGTAGCCTCCCCCTGTTTTTTTTCCTTTTTATAAGGTTAGGTTTCAATTATACTAAGGCCCTTGCATGTTGTAACCTGACGGATTGAACTTCATTTATTGTTGTTAATATTTAGGAATGTGCATGTGCACACTATGATCATTGTAGGCTTGAATGAAAGGGACGATATAATCCACGTTTGTGAATAAGTTAATAACAGTTAAGTTTTATCGCAAGAACAAAATAATGTACATAATATAATAACTAGTTATAATAATAATAGGAGAAATAGTTATTTGCACTATAGAGGTAATAATCATAAAATCCTACTTAAATATTTCATTAACTTAATGATTTAACTAATTTTTGTTACTACCTTTGTTTTAATTGAAAGGCTTGATAAAATTTAAAACACTAAAACCAAAAATTTGATGAACTAAGGTATAACTTTTAGATAACAATAATAAAAACAAACTGGAGATAATGACTATCCAACCCACTAATACTTGTGTCAGACAAGATTAAGGGCAACGGCCCACACATAAAACATTATGTGATTTAATTATTTTATATCATCATATTCTTGTTGTTTAAATAAATTGTATCTTATTGGTTGTTGTTCAATGCATGAATTTACATGCTAGAATGGACTTGGGTTCATGGGTGGTTTCGAGTAGTGAACACGTAGACTTGGTTAAGTAAAGAATAAAATGGTAAAGTTGATTGAGGATGTTAGGTGCTGGTAAAGGACCTTGGTGCGGTAAAGTACCTTTAGTTGAGTTGGAGTACGGTAATGTACTCAGTGTGTGTGGAGGACGGTAAAGGACTCTGGGTACAGTATTTGGGATACGGTAAAGGATCCTAAATACGGTAAAGTACCTAATGTGCGTGTGGAGGACGGTAAAGGACTCTGGGTACAGTATTTGGGATACGGTAAAGGATCCTAAATACGGTTAAAGTACCCAATGTGTGTGTGGAGGACGGTAAAGGACTCCGGGTACAATATTTGGGATACGGTAAAGGATCCTAAATACGGTACAGTACCCAGTGTGTGTGAAGTACGGTAAAGGATTTCGGGTATAGTATTTTGGGAAACGGTAAAGAATCCCTGAATACGGTATAGTACCAGTGTGTAGAGTTGGGAGACGGTAAAGGATCCTATCAATAAGATAGTGCGACCCCTAACGCTGAGTTATCATGGTGAGCTATTCCTTTATTATGGTTGTAAGCGAATCCAGACTGGATACATAATTTAGTAGTATTCGCTTAGAACCCTGGTGCAGGACAAATAAAGGGAGAGTTATTCCATGGGACGGTCAAAGTTGGTGGATGTGGGAAGAAAGAACCTTGTGGAGAGGATCCTTAGATTTCATGTAAGATAATGGATAGTAAAGGAATGGGCGATGTGCTATTATTCTATACCTCCTGTGAATTGTTATATTGTTGATCTGCTAATTGTACGTAGAGTAAGGGGTACGTTAGTAGGATTGGGATCATTCTACTGGGTGAATTATCACTCATGGATACGTTTGTATCCTGGTAAATTGTTTGCTTTGGCGATCGATTTGCCAGAGGGTGCAGTGTTCAATGGTGGAGCTGTTTGACACAGAAGGAATATTAAGGGCGGAGACCGATGATGCTTGAGATCTGTATCAACACTAGAGTCGCTCTGAAGATGTTTAAATAAAACGTTAGATTCTTTTTTTGTATTTATTTATTTTTAATGTAGATTTTGTATAACGACAAATAGGGGTCAAGTAGTTTATAAAATTCAGTGTATTTTACGCTTAATACTTCCGAAATTCCTTAAAAAATCGGGGCGTTACAGCTGTAGCTAGGCACGGGCATAAGGTTGTAGTTCTCTTGCGAGTTTCCATAACAATATCACACTTGCAGGATTTTTTATTTTTTTTTAGAGATTGGGTACAACGTATGTCAATTAGGGTCAATTTTCTACAATGGATTGGTGATTTTAGTGGTACTGCTATATTTTTCTAACTCAATTTCTTTAAAGTGAAAGGGTAGACATGGTGATGTTAATGGACAATATGAGCAAATCTTCCCTTATTCGAATTTAGCAATTCCATCTACCCATTCCCATACTATTAGCCCATCTGTTTGAATTTATTCTCCTTTTCTATTAGCTTTCTTTTGGTTAATAAGAACTAAGTTATTTAAATATGCTTTTTATCACTCAACAATATTCGCCATTGATGGTAAAATAATGTTGACCCGTTTTAGACAACTTCGTAGGACTTTTAATTTTGGACGATCTAAACATCTATGGACATGTGAATTGATTTATTTTATACCTTTGTCGTGGATTTTCATTTGTCCGTTTCCTTAAATAGGAATGAAATTATTGCTGTTGCTTTTGGTGACTCTTCTTTTTGATCTTTATGTGCCTCCTTTTCTTTTTCCTAGTTGTTTGGTTGGTATCTTGGTAGTTAGAATGACTCCCTTTTTTATTTGTATCTTGAGCAGGACACACAAGTGGATTCCTTTGAAACTTGAACAAACGAGTGTTTGTGTCTCTTACTTCTGGGTTTTAGAGAGCGCGCATTTGATAGCAAATATAAATTATTAGTGTTGTTTACAGTATTAGTTAATAGTATAATGAGTAATCAGTTTTTCGTGGTGATAAAATTATGTTGCTAGGTCACTCGAAATCATATTGAATAACGAATTTGTCAATTCATGCCTAAACGGGCAAGCCCTAGAGTAACACAAGCTGATCATGCCCAGAGGAGGCTCTCCAAAATAGAATAACACAAGACTCTCATATTGAATTGATCTCTCTCACTCACGTGCATCCCAAAGCATCAGCTCTCTCCCTCTCTCAATCTGTGTTTGTGTGTTGTGTCTGCATATTCAAAATTATACTAATTAACTGTGAAAGAGAATTGATTTCTCACTCATATTAGATTTCAGACATTGGAAGTTGGACCTTTTTTAAAATTTGAATACACACTCTTCGACCAAGAAAATAAATTATGTACACTCCTCGATAATTCATTTTAGTTGTATTAAAAAACGTGTTGCAATATCTAGTTAAATTACAATTGGTGAAGGCAATAGAATCAAGACAAAAAAGAGGGTTAATCTCTTAGGAAACTGGGGCATGGGATGAATATGAATATAAAAAAGGACCGCAACCGGACTTCGGGGGATCTTTTTTACACGCATAAGTCATAACAGCCGCGGCCGTGGCAGCGGGAAAAACTCCATGATCGGCTAAACACTCCGGCCAGGGTGACGAGGATGCTTCTCCAAGTAAGTATGATTGTTTAGATTTCAAGGGCCGGTTTATATTCAACAATTGATTGTATGACTTTGAATGATTTATAGTTTTTATTGGCTGCTAATTTTGTCACTCTCTTTTTTTTTAACGCCACTTCCCTGCAAGTGTATTTTTGTTTTGGTGCAAAAATACAATTGCAAGGAAGTGGCATTAACAAAAAAGGGAGTGGCAAAATCATTTCCTTATAAGTCACCATTTTTCTAATTTATCTTTCGCGATATCAAGCACCGTCATACGATCGTTTTCATTGTTTCGAGATAGGCTTTGAGATAGATTATACAACGTGAGACGGGTTGTGCCGTTGGTTAAATCTAGTGAGACGATCCGTGCCGTGTTGAGATAGCCTATACTAAGTACGAGTCTTGAGCATATTTTGGGGGATTATCGATAGGAATTGCTACCCTATCGTGGTGTGGTTACAAGTTGAATGAAACCCTAAACTTTGCCACAATTATATTGCAATGAGAGGTTGAATCGAAACCTTAGTCCCTTTCTCTTATCAGTTTCCTAAACTTTATCGCTTTCTAGTTAGTTTTAGTTTACTCAAATCAAAATCCAACTTCCCTTTGCTTTTCGAATTAAATTAGAAATTGATTGGAAGCATAGTAACTTAGCTTTTTATTCCCTGCGAAGGATCTCGAACTTAACCAATATTCTTCAAAATAATAGTTATTTTCTTGTTTTATAAATTATTATATTTTTAGTACGAAATTGACAGACCAAAGGATCAAATCATGAGCTGGGGCATGCGAATCTTCCCTATATGTTTTCTCTGTAATCTGCATAATGAAGACATGTACCACCTTTTCTTTAGCTGCCCTTTTTCAAGGACTACGCGGCCACATTTTTGTTACACACAACGGTTGTATGTGGCAAAATTTTTTCACGAAGAATTTTTTTAAAATCTAGACCATTCAAATATATATCTGGACGGTCAGAATTACACGCACAACCAACACAACGATTGTGCGCATAGCATTTTTGGAAGGCAAATGGCTTGGGCAGCTATGGTCAACTTTATTAATTGGGAAGAAAGGAAGTGCATGATTTTCAGGAGATTCAAAGACCCCAATCTTCTCTTTCCAGAAAATTATATTTGATATTCGAAGTAAGGGGTCCAATATCTCCAATGTAAAGCTGAGCCCCCTTAAATTTGGCCCTATGCTGTTCTTGGCAGATTGCTCCTAGGACTCCTACTGTTGTTCCTAGCTTGTAGTTGTTGTTCTGTTGTTTGTCTCCTGTAATGGAAGGTAAACCTTCCTTGTTCTTCGTAGTTATTTTTTCTTTCAAAAACAGATTAGGACTGTCAAATAAAAAAATCATTTGTGATAACGCAGCACTGACCTGGATGTATATATCAAAAACACGCCTTCCAAGACTTGTCCGAGTTGGGAGATCTGAGATTTCTGTCTCTGCGAAATGGAGAGTCACACTGTAATTACCATTCTCAAGTCCCAGCCCAAAATATCTTAGTGATCCCGGCGATATTCGTGCTGTCTGGAACAGCCTCGAGTCCAAATTAGTTATGACCGGAGATGAAGCGACATTCATATACGAGGCTTTGGATTTATCGTTGAACTGCCCGACATTACTTACTGCCCACCTTTTTGAACTAGCCTCATAATAAGTAGCTGGACCAAGAGGGTCGCTATCCCACTCATATACAATCTGATTACTAGATGTTATCTCTCGACCACCACAATTAATCGCAAAGTCGGAATCTGCAAACCATCGGGGAAGAGGAATTCATCAGATTAGAGTTCAAAAAGATGCACCAGAAAAAAAGAAAAACAGCCACATCTCCTTGATCATGTGATGCATCTTATGGGTTTATTGAACTTCTAGAAGTGGGAATTTACACTTTATGAAGACAAACTTGACTTCGCTGCATTTTACATGTGAAGTTTTTGACATTAACAAGGAAAGGAATTTCTTACTTGATCTGACAAGTATAAAATTGTCACCTTGAAAGAAAAAGAAGAAGAAGAAGATGGTTTCTTATGGCCTTTCATTGACAAAGGGCATTATAAGATTGGAGCTCAAGAAATAGGCCATTGACTAGCAACAACCGTTGGTGGAGATAAAAGCAGAAAAAATGGTGAAGGAGCATTAAATAAATCTACATAGGCTTCAAATCTCAGAGGTAGTACGGCAATCAAACTCAATCCAGTACTGGACTCCAAAAAAATTAACCGCAAGAAAGGATTTTGTATGACCACATACACAACAGTACACAGTAACCAAAATGAATATCAAACTATGTAACACCCTACCATGTACGGCGCATTCCCACGTATCAAGAGGCAATCAAAGCAACACCGAATAAGGTGTACAGATGCACACACAGAGAGTGCATGGTAACATAAAACTATGGAATGAACAGAAGTTATGAGACATGGATTGACTTAGTGTAGGCTCCCCGACCAGCGCGCGTTGGGCCGAATGAGAGTCGCCACCTGGATTTTTGAGATGGATGATTCGAGAAACCGAGAGTGCTTTCGAAAGGGAAAAAGTCTTTTGGTCTTAGCGAAAAACTTTGAAATTTTAGGTTTGGCAGCCACGTTACGAACGGGGAAGATTTTTGTTAAAAAAAATGCACCCCATTCGCCCGATAAAACCAGTCTCTACTAGACTCTTTCAAAAAGGGGGAAATTTAAAGTATCTTTTAGAAAATCAAACTCTTTAATAACAAACAAGAGGGGGGAAGGGACACGGGAAATATATCATGAAAATGTGCACGCGGTGCTAACTATACAGTGATGATAAAAATGATGCAAAATGAGGTGAGTTCTTGACGAAAACTGTCTGGATCTCAGTATTATCTGACGCGGCCTTCCTTGATACCGCGCACGGTTTTTCATAACGCCGTGCGGGGTATCACCTCTATTTCCAGGCCTTTATAAAAGTTTTGAAATATCTCCCGGCGTCTTAGGTATCATGCACGGGGTTCTCATCTATTGTCAGACATTGCAGTCCCGTCAAATGGATTTAAAGGAAAAGTACCATTCTTACAAGCCATGAACCGAAACCATCTTGGAGATTCTTAGTCATTTCAGAATAGCCCAAAATACCTCATTTTTCTAAAACCGAACATGGCTTGTAGATATGGTCTGTTTTTGAAAAGGGGCTGAAGTAAGACATACAGATGATAGACAAGCCTGGCTGAGGACAGTAAAGACCCAGACAGTTTGAGCAAGAAAATGATAAACTCGAAATACCGCACGTCTGAGCTTGTTACACCGTACGACTTGTTGAAACGCCGTGCGGTGTAACTTTTTCAGCACAGAGGGCTTTCTTTGGTTGTGAAAATGGTATTTTGGTCAGGATCCAACCCAAAAGGGGTTGATCCTGACGACAGAAGTTGGGGACCCTTTTCTCTTGAGTGGAGGGTTGTATTTATAAGCAAATGCCAAGAATTTTGAATTTCAAACGGTGGAGGTATTTTTTGGGCGGGCCAGAAGTGCCTTTTCGGTTGAGCTAGCTTGTAGCAGTGGCTCAAGTGGGCGTGGCCGACAGCTAGCCGAGCCAGTCAGAACTTTATTCAAAATGCCATGTGGTTGACCTCATGACCTCGTGCGGCGTAATGAAATCTGTTATGCCGTGCGGTGTAGAGGTGTGCCGTACGGTACTAAGGGTCCAGTTCTGGGCTTTTGAGTTTGCTCTAGGCTTTTGAGTTTGCTCTGGGCTTTTTGAGTTTTCTTTGGGCTTTTGTAGTTTGTTTTGGGCTTTTGTCCCACATCCAAGCTCTCAGAGGTATTTGTTTCCTTTGTTTCATCATCGGGATATTTAAAGCACTTTCGAGGTCCGGATTGGGGTGTCTATAGTAGTCCCTCTTTAACGTAACTCGGACACCATCGTTTGGTACGAGTGATGCTTAAAGAATAGGCATCCCAATCCGTTGCTCCAAGGTCTTTAAATGGAGAAAAATGCAAAATCGTAGTGTAAGTAAGTGACGATGGTGGTTGCGCCCGTGGGGCTGCCTACGTACCCCGTTGTAAGAATCAGACCAGCATAGTTCGATCGGGACAATGCCAATGAAATGAGTCCCAGAGGACGGATGCAGTATACCTTGAACAGATCGAGTGCCTGTGGTGTGGAGTGCTTGTGATCTAAGTGCGAATGACTGCATGTGTGAGAAGTGCCTTCAAGAGGTTAATTGAGACGACGAGCCCTCGGAGGGCGAAAATAGTGAGACGTGCCTTCAGGAGGTTAATTGAGACGAAACGAGCCCTCGGAGGGCGAAAATAGTGAGATGTGCCTTCAGGAGGTTAATTGAGACAAGACAAGCCCTCGGAGGGCGAAAATAGTGAGATGTGCCTTCAGGAGGTTAATTAAGACAAGACAAGCCCTCGGAGGGCGAAAATAGTGAGACAAATGTGAATACAGCAAGTCCTCGGGGGACGAGAAATTCCATAAGTCCCATAGGAACATTCTAAACAGACTTTTCTGCAGGACGGCTGGAATATTTAATTCCCAAGGGGATTTTGGTGGCTGACTTGAACAATTTCCGAGGAGGAAATCTTTTCCATGTAGAGTCAAAACGCCGCACGGCCTAGCATTGTGCTGCACGGTGTTTCAGATCCCCATGCAACTCTTCGATTTCCGAGAACAGTAGGCTGGTTAAGGGTGCCTATTAATGTAGGCGTGCCCTTTCGATGTTTTCAATGTCCTTATAAGGGATGGTGGTGTTTCATTCCATGCATCACTACAAAAATCTCTCAAGTTTCTTCAACAAGTTCTCAAGAAAATGGCCAATCACGACGATCTCGCCGCACGGGTCACTTCACTCGAGGCCGAGATGGTTTCTTACTGCGAAGAGATCGAGCGTTTTGCTTCACAAATTGCAAGGCTGATCACCACCATCCGGACCCTCCGCCGTGCGGTGACAAACCTTCAGGACTTCACTTTCGACCAACTGAATGAAAAGGACGATGCTAAGTTCGTGCAGGGACACGAGTCCGAGGAAACCGCGGAGGATTCTGAGGGGAATTCGAACGGTTTTGATGACCATTCGGATGGTGCGAACGACGCGTCAGACTAGGGTGGCAGACAAAGACGATGGAAGAAGGAGGCAGTAGGATTTTCTTTTTGTTTCTTTTCTTTTTGTTTCTTTATTTTTTTGGAACAAATGTAATGAAAAGATCCCGGGGTTACCCCAGTTTGATGGAATGAAAGCCCGCTTCTTCGTATATTCATGTCTGCTTTCTATTTTTCGGGTAAACTCCAGCAGAATCGAACAATCATAGACTTGGATGTCATGAATCTGTCCAGAATCCGAACTGTCGAAACAGCCTAAAATGCCGCACGTTGGTCACAGAGTGTCGCACGATATTATAAAATGAAGTACTATGCCGCGCGGTCTAGACAAAATGCCGTGCGGTGCTATAGGCTATGAACCCGGTCAAGTTTTAATTCCAAACAAACCGGTTCGAGATGGGGATATATATACGGGTGAGACGTACCGTTCGAAATCTCTCTCTCGCGCCTATCTCTCTCTCTGCTCTCCAACGTCTCTCTCTCACTCTCTCGGCACTCTCTCTCTCTCCCGACTCTCTCTCTACTCTCTCTCTATTCTCTCTCTCGATCATCTCTCTCTCCTGTCCGCTCTCTCTCTCTCTCGGTGCTTTCTCTCTCTCCCTCTCGGTGCTCTCTCTCTCGGCTCTTGCTCTCTATGGATGATATCGACATGCCCGGTGGTGATCAACCATCGAGGGTCGAGCCTACACCACCCCTAGTTCCCCCGGAGAGTGGGGCGGCGATCGGGGAAGTCCCGGAGACCCCAGGGGCTTCGATTTTGGCAGCCACAGTCGAGGTGACCCCGGCCTCGGCTGCCGCGGTGGTTGGCAGCAATGGTGGTGAGGTGTTGGTCGGCTATGGCCAGGGCACGGAGAGCTCGGGTGCAGTGGAGCTAGGTGGTGAGGACGTGGCTGCGGGCCATTCGGGGGCCGGTGGTAGCTTAGAGGAGCGGGCCTTGGAGGAGGCGACGGAGGCTTCTCTTGCGAGGGAGCCTCGGGTTGACTTGGGGAAGGCCTCCGTCGTCGAGGAGGAGCCGGCGGAAGAGCTGGAGATGCCCGCCATGTTTGTGGGTAGCGGCGTAGGTGCTGGGTTGTCTCGGCCCATAGGGATGGGAGACTTTTTGGAGGGCGCGTCCCTCGAGGACTTGGTGGAGAGTTTACGGGGGGTGCCTGGGTTGGCGGAGGCCTTGCTTGAGTCCCGAAAGAGGGAGTTTCGGGCCGAGGCTGGGGCAGGAGAGGCCGAGGGGCCACAGGCTGAGGAGGAGGAGGTTTTGGTCCCTCGGAAGACCGTGGTAGACGAGGCGACGGCGGTTCTTAGGCAGGACCGTTCTTTTGACGAGGGGTCTTACGTGCCTCTTCGGCACGTGGTGGTTCCTTCGCTTCTCGATGCCTACCGGCCGGAGAGGACCGTCTATGACAAGTCCCTAGTCCTGAGGGACCCACAGCAGCACTTGTCCTTGCGCTGAGCAGAGGTATGCTTTAATACTCGCGCTTTCAAGCAATGTGATATGTTTCCTAGCTTAATGCCTTTGACTATCGTGCCATGTTGATTGAATCATGCTTCTTTTGTAACAGGAGATACGGATCTTGTGCTACGGTGGCGCGGGCGATGTGCCCCAGTTTTGGGAGAGGCTCCCGGAGGCCGAGAGAGAGATGGTGAGGGTGGTGGGCTTCAAAGAGTTTTGTGGGCGTGCTGACGAGGGCTAGCAACGATCGCCAGGTTTTAAGGGCACTTGCCGAGAGGTAGTGGGACACGACGAATTCGTTCCACTTATCTTTCGGCGAGATGACGGTGACGCCTCTGGACTTTGCGGCGATCACAGGGTTGAAGGTCGGAGGTGACCCTATCCCTTACGACGCCATGGCGGGGAGAGACCCAGAGCTTCAGAGGCGGCTCTTGGGGTACAGGCTGAGGGCGGAGAAGGGAGACGCCCCGTACGCCCAGCTCCTGGACTTTTGGGCAGAGCCTCCAGTGGGTAGAGTCCAGGAGGAGCAGATGGCCTAGTGCTTTCTGCTGTACGTGCTCGGTGCATCCCTGTTTCAGAACAGGCGCAAACCGGGTGCACCTGTCGTTCTTACCGGCCCTGGGGGCCATTGGTGAGATAGCCCTCTTCGACTGGGGCGGCACGGCTTTGGGGGTGTGCTACGCCTTCATGGGGTCTCTTTCCCGAGGTGCGAGGAAGAGCGTCGGTGGCTACTGGCGTGTCTGGGAGGTATGCCTCAAAACCTCGCTTTCAATACTTAATTAAATTCCTATTCATACATTCGTATCACTTTGTGCTAACTCTCAATGCTTTGAATCTTGCAGCTTTGGACGTACGAGGTACTGGATATTTACCCTCCCACGACGACGTGCCCTGACAATCTGGTGCTCCCTCGGGCCCTTCGTTGATCGAAAGAGTTCTGAGGGGTGAAGAAGGGGAAGAGCGACTTGAGCGCCTACCAGCTGTACTTGGACGAGCTGCGTCCTGATCAGGTATTACATGATTCCTCTGTTTCAGTTCTTTCTGTGCGCATTCTGAATCACTTTTCTGACGCATGCTTTTAATTACAGGTGCACTGGCGCATCTGGGACCGTTTCGAGGTCCCATTTATGGTCCGTAGTCATGTCGTGGCGAGGGGAAGGGTGCTGTTGGAGTCCCCCTATGGCGCTGGCAGTGGTACCTGGGTGACCGGGTGTCGGGCCAATCGCTGAGGTTGGACACCTTCTTAGTCCCTAGGCCGCTCCCTCCTCATGTGCTGACGATGAGCGAGTATACCTTGGAGCAGGTCGAGCGGTTCACGCGGCCGGATCCACAGCTTGAGCCATTGTTCCAGGCAGGTACGGACTACACGGAGTACCAAGCCCAGCACCTGATGCGGGGCTTCGGGATTCGCACTGCCTGAGAGGCGCAGCGGCAGGTGCGTGGTAGCAGAGGTGGCAGGAAAGGTGGCAGAGGGAGAGGTGGCAAAGGGCCCTCGTGGCGGTGGGACAGGTCAGGGTAGAGCCGGCTTGCCTGCGCTCTCCTGGACAGTGGACGTGGTGACCGCTCAGGGGGTCCCTAGCCTGATGGAGGTCCCATGCCCTACGGTCTAGCCTCCGGAGTTCCTTGCTCAGGTATAACTTGTTTTTATTGCCTTCGTGGTTTTAACTTTCAGCGTGTCTCATGTTATTCACACCTTATGCTGGCCAGGTGACTCCGGAGTACGCGAGGGAGATGGCGGCGGCCATGATGGGTCTGGAGCAGCTCGTGCGTCGGTACGCCATGGGCCACTCCCCGCCTGTATTGGCTCGTGCTGGAGGGTCGTTGGTAAACTCTTTAATCTCTCGATAGCATTCCATTGTTCTTATTTTACAGCTAACGATGCAAAACATGCTATGTCATTGCAGGCTAGAGGAGGAGTTGCCCGAGGGCTTCGTAGGAAGTCTGTTCGCATGCCTATGCGTCAGGCCTCGTCTGTGGGCTCTCGGGAGGAGCATCCGTCGAAGAGGCAGCGACACTCCGGCGGTACAGAGGACGAGCCTATTGCCGTCTCAGACGAAACCGAGGAGCCGACAGACATCGACCTGGAGGACACCTCTGGTATAAGGGTCATCATTTAGCCCGGTGGCCCGAGACCTGCCCAAAGCCCGCCCGGCCCGCCGGGCTTTTACCAGGCCCGAGCCCGTAAAACGGGCGGGCTAGCCCGGCCCGTAGTTTGTAATGGGCGGGCTTGGGCCTATGAATTTTTACTCGGCCCGGCCGTAGGCCCGGCCCATGAGCCGGCCCGGCATACCCTTCCAAAACCCCGCCAACAGGCCCGCCCATTAGCCCAAAATCCCAAAAAGTCCTTTATTTTTTCCCTTGGTTTAATTTTGCCCAAGGAAATTTAAGCCCGCCCGTTGGCCCGCCCGGCTTTTGGCCCGCCGGCCCGCCAATTGGGGTAGCCTGTGGGCCGGGCTTGGGCTTCAATTATGGTGGGTGGCCCGGCCCTCCCGGCCCGCCAAAAAGAAAAAGCCCGGTCGGCCCGGCCCGTGGGCGGGCTTGGGCTGCGACTTGGCGGGCTGGGCCGGCCCGATGATGACCCTTACTCTAGTAGTACCGTCCCTAGGACGACTCGTACTCAGGAGGTTACCAGCTCTGAGGCGGTGGAGGAGGTCTCTGAGGAGGATGAGGATGAGGGCGAGGATGAGGATGAAGACTGAGTCCCCTCTTTTGCTTTTGTCTTTTGGCGGAGTCTGCATGCTTCCTTTTTGTGGGGTGCCTGTTTACCCTTGGTAGATAGGATTTTTAAGCATCGGCCTTGTAAGCCTCGTTTTGTACCTCGACTCGTGGATTTCTTCGGGATTATATACAGAGATTGCTTCTTCATTGCTTTTCATCGTTCAAATTCCCTTATTGCTGTTGAAAAATTGAGTAACTTGGACACTCACCAAAATGCACAACTTAACCATGAATCGTGAAACTGCGCCCAGTATGGGATTTTTATTAGGAAACTCATTGACGATGGAGTAGAAATCAAAAGAAGTAGCTTGTGAGAAATTGGCATGACATTCAGTCATTTCATCAACACCTTTATTATAAGTTCAAACATGACTGTACACAGTAGTGACGAACTCCGAAGCTTGACGTGCGCTTCAGAAGCCTACCCTTATGCTCAGAAAATACCTAAAACTATGGAAAACGTTGACTTTTGAAAGGTAATAACTTCAAATATTGACACAGGATTCAAACGTGGACTTGAACCGAGTCACTTTTGACCATATTGACCTGTGGGACCCAAAGAATTGACTTAAAATGGCCTGGAACGCGATTTGGTACTTCGATGTGGCTTGAAAATGGGGTTTTAGGGACTTTTTGCGTTATGACCTCGAATCCCGGGAGTTGTCTTGAGGTGAAACATCCCTAAAGTCCCACATACTTGTTGCGATGAGTCCTGTTGCTTGAGAATGCCCCGAAGTATCCCAAACTTGATTCGTGCCTGTTGCTGTCAAAACTGCAGAAATGCAGACGCAGAATACCGTGCGTCTCTTCAAAATGCCATGCGTCACTTCTATCAGTTCCACGGCATACCGTTATTATGCCGTGGTGTTTTCTAGTGCTCAATATGCCGTGCGTGACCCTAATATGCCACGCGTGGTTATTCACCTGACAGTTTGTGTCTTGCTGCTTCCCAAGGCATTTTGCACGATGGTTGAAGTTTGACTTGTGCAACTGTGTTTCTGAGCTAATGCATGTCTGTATTGAACTTTCTTGCAATGACCAAGTCCTTTCCCATGGAAAACTTGTGTTCTCAAAGCATTCTTAAAAGTTGAAGTCGTTCCCTTTCTCCGTCTATAAATTCAAATCTTCTGCCCCAAGTCCCTTCTACTGCACTCAAGTCCCATCTCACTCCTCTTTGTCATTGCTCTCTCACTTGCCGCTCGCTCCGCCCATGGTTGGCCTCAATGGAAGGCGTGGATTGGCTTAACTTCCGGGCTCATGGCCTTTATTCTATGAGGTACCTTCGCAACATTCGTCTTCGCCCTGAGTTTTTAAAGGCTGCTGCGAGCTTCTGGGATCCGGAAGTTCATGTCTTTCATTTTGGCGAGCAGGAGCTTTGCCCTACCATGGAGGAGTTTCGCGCTTACCTAGGAGGCTTTGGCTCAGGAGAGGTCATCATTCCTCCGGTTCACGAGAGCATTCCCAAGATCTTGTCTGCGGCCCTTGGACTGGGTAGTGGTGCCGCTCATTACTTAGTGAGCAACGGTCGTCTCAATGTGCTGCGTCTTATTGAGATGTTCTCTCCCGCTGGTGACCTTGCAGACACGGCTTACCAAACTCGGCGTATGACTGCACTCTGCATATGCCTACTTGCAGCCTACCTCTTGGTGCCCTCTACTGGTCATGCTAGCTCCGCCTTGGTTAACATCGGCGTTCAAATTGAGGCTCGGAAAGACGTGGTTCTGATGGCTTTGGCCAAGACTCTAATGGGCTTGAATAAAGTCTGCTTTGGAGAGGCTGAGATTTTTCGGGGTAGTCCTCTCCTCCTGCAAGTTAGCTTCTCACTCGACTCTCCTTTTTTGGGTTCCTCCTGACTTGTTCTTCTCTTCTTTCGTAGATCTGGCTCTGTGACAAGGTGAATGTGCTAACCATCCCACCCGAGAATTGGTCATATGAGGCTAAGTTGCTGTCACTCCGGTGTTTTGAGTTTGCAAACAGGCGAGTCCCTGAGTGGGTCGATTTCTTTAGTCGTCTGCGAGCTGAGACCATTTCGTGGAGATGCCCGTGGTTAGACCTCCCCCTTATGACGGTGCATTTCTTGGGTCCTCAGTGGGTTGTCTTGGCGGGTTTAGAGGCCTTTACTTTCTGCATCCCGTACCGGATTCAGCGCCAGCTTGGCCTCAGACAAGAGGCCCCTACAGAGGTTGTGATTGACGTCGCACTGCCCTTATTCCGCCATTCCGTCCTTTGTAACTATCAACGGTCTTAGAGAGCTCGTGAGGTGACTGATGCCCATCCCTATCCTTCAGTGACGGTTCGCGGGAGCTATCGGAAATGGCTGAGGAGAGATATCGCAGCAAGGGCTAGGAACTGACTCAATCCTACTGCCCTGATTAAGGAATAAATCATGGACCCGCTTTGGATCATTTTGTTCTCTCTTTTTTTTTTCTTTTGTGCCTTTTGAAAGTTTATGCTCAGCCTTATGTATTTAGAAGCAGTTGTTGTAATAAAACGAGTTGTGGAGGGTTTCCCCTTCCTTGACTTAGTACATTGAACTCTTTCAACCTGAATTTTATTTTGACATGATAGTGACCGAGCCTCAGGGTGAGGCTGCCTACGTATCCTTGTAGCAAAGGAATCAGGTCATAACGTAGTTCAGGCAAAGGTTTGCTCTGGTTTTGACACTCTCCTTTTGCGCTCTAACTTTTGCCTAGTACCGCCCTTTCGAGTTTTCGGCCTAGCGAGCTCATCCGTTGTTTGCCTTATCTTTTGCCTAGGGTGCCCTTGTGGGTTTCCAACCTAGCAGGCTTTTGCTCTAAATTTTGCCTGAGTCTGTCCGCCCTTACGGTTTTCAGCCCAGCGAGCCTCTCTCAGGGATAATAACGTTTGAGTTGATCCAAGTTCACTAGAGTCGCGAATTCATTTCCATCCAAGTCAATGAGCTGTGTGGCTCCTCCGGACAAGATAGTCTTGATGATGTACGGTCTGGCCCACCTTGGTCGAAATTTCCCACGCGGATCGTACAGTGGCGCCCGTATTTCCTTTAAAACCATATCGCCTTCCGACAAGTCCCTGGGCTTTACCTTTTTGTTGAATGCACGTGCAATCCTCCTTTGATATCCCTGAATGTGATAAAGAGCCCTTAGCCGGCGTTCATCAAACAACATGAGTTCTGCGAATCGGTTGCTTAACCATTCCACTTCTTGGACTTCACATTCAATCATGGTTCGAAGAGACGGGACTTCTAGTTCGATGGGGAGCACGGCTTCCATCCCGTAGACTTCCATCCCATAGACCAGAGAGTAGGGGGTCGCCCCTGTTGGTGTTCGTTTGGACGTTCGGTACCCCCATAGGGCCAGTGGTAACTGTTCATGCCAATTTCTTGCGGATTGAATGGTTTTCTCCAAAATGGCATTGATGGTTTTGTTAGCGGCCTCCACAGCCCCGTTGGTTTGCGGTCGGTAGGTTGTTGACTTGTGTACTTGGATTTGGAACTCATCCAAGACCTCCCTGGCTCGCCCTTTGAAGTGTACCCCATTGTCGGACACGAATGCTTGAGGGACCACATACCGGTAGATGACGTTCTGTTTGATGAAATGAGCACCTTGCACTGCAGTCAGAGTGGCGTATGAAGCAGCTTCTACGCACTTCGTGAAGTAATCCATAGCCACGAGGATAAACTTATGGCCGTTAGAAGCGACCGGTACGATTATTCCAATGACATCAATCCCCCATACCGAGAAGGGCCAGGGTGAAGTCGTCTGATGATGGCGGAACACGGGTCAAGTTGGCATGGATCTGGCATTTGTGGCACCGCCATACGTATTCCACGCATTCTGTCTCCATGGTGGACCAGAAATATCCTTGTCTGAGGATCTTCTTTGCGAGCATCATATCGTTCATGTGAGGGCCACACACCCCTTCGTGAATTTCTTCCATCACCCTTCTTGCTTCCGTACCATGGATGCATAACTTGTGCATACCGCAGTGTGACCTCCGATATAGGTTTCCCCCACAAATGATGTATTGCGCGGCCATCCTCTGAAGGGTGATTTTGTCCTTTTTGCTTGCCTCTGCAAGGTTTTCTCCTCTTTCCACGAATCTCCAGATGTTGTAATACCAGGGGTGGCCGTCTTTGGGCTCATCAACCACCATGACGTGCTGGTACACTGGCATATCCCTTTGTTCGATCATAATTGGCCTCAGTTTTGCTCCAATAGGGATTTCTACCATAGAGGCTAGCGTTGCCAATACATCTGTGAATCGGTTTTCGAGTCTTGGTACATGAGTGAAAGTTACCTTATTGAAGTGAGGGATGAGGTTCTCCAAATCTTGATGATACGGCTTCAACTTCTCTTCCTTGACCTTCCAATCGCCATTAGCTTGGGACACAGCCAGGTTAGAGTCCCCTACTACTTCTAGCTTTTCTATGCTGATTTCATGG